>PVKU01002978.1:0-198999 GCA_004027475.1 Anoura caudifer
CGACTCCGCCCCTCTTACCGGTCTGGATGAATCGTTGTTGGACTTCCAAACAGTTTGATTTTCTGAGATCTGGTTGTTTTCTTGTTTCTAAATCTTTGTTGTCCTTAATTTGGTTGTGAGAAGAGGCACAGTGCGTCTGCCTATGCCTCCATCTTGGCCGGAAGTCTGCCCTTTACTCTTAAATTCATGACCTCAGCCTTTTTTCCTGTGCCTCCCTAGTTTTCATTATGCTCGTTTAAGATGGCTCTGTAATATTCTATCAAGGGAATGTCTTCAGTAAGCCATGAGCTGGTAATGGGGCATTTAGATTGCTTCTAATTTTTGCTCTTTCAGCTAATGCTGCATTAAGCCATCTTTGTGTATTACAGAGTCATTTCATTAGGTTGGCATTTATCTAGCTAATGGCAATGGCCCAAGATTACATAAAGAATCAGAATTTCTTTTTTCAAGAAGAATGTCTTGAGGATATATTAAATTTTTACTTTAAGTGCCAGGAATGCCTTTGTCGTGTTTTCCATGAATGAAAAAGCAAGGTAGCGGTAATGCGAAATCTGATGTGAGTGAAAGGCTGTGTGTTTACAAGTAATACATGACTTGTTGCTTGTTCCTAAGAATCCTGTATCCCTATATCTCTGATGCTTTGATTGAAACAGTAACAAAATAAAATAAAATAAAATAAATGGTCCTTTTTTGAAGATATTTTAAAGAAATGCCCTAAAAAAGGATAATTAAATAGGATTTCTTAGAAAAACAGATCTCCCTAAGCCAGTGAGAGCCTGTCAGAAAGTATTGTACTCTTAGCAGTGGAAGCAGGTTGTAAACTTGCTGAAAGGGTTTGGCCTTTGGTTGGCCATTAGGAAATGACTAAAATGAAACCGAAAAACAGATGTCACTGACTTGGGTCCCAGTTCTCTGTTGAGACTGAAATCTGTGTGGGCTCAGGGGTGAAGGGAAAGGCTTCTTTTCTCCCACTGATCTGTTGTTTCAGTCTCTGGTTGGCTCTTGCATTTTAACTTAATCCAGCAACTGTTTACTGAGTCTTTACAGTGTATAAGCTTACAGGGAGTAAAGATTTGGGAAGAAAAAACCCACTATATCCTTGTTTCTGAGAAGCTCATGAACTGGGAGTGGGAAGGATACAACAAGCTTAAAACTGATGATTACTCAAGGGAGATGAAGAAGAAGGCCCTTCTCTGACAGCCCTACCCTGTTTGAGAAGGGAGGAATTTCATGTCATCGGGCGACTGGAGCAGAGAAATCAAGAAAGGTGTTAGGGAGTGGTTTCTTTTGTCAACAATACCTTTTAAAGGGCTGGCTGAGATGGAGGCTGGCCATTCCCAGGAAAGGTAAAAGGCCTGAGTGGAAGAAATGGAGATGGGAGGACACAGGGTATGTTTCAGGTTTGGCTGAAGCAATGGGCACATATTTTAGTGGTCTTAGGTAACACTATATGCCAGGCATGGTTCTAAGAGCTTTCTATGTATCCTAACTCATTTAATCCCTACACTGATCCCATGAGGTACCGTGAATGTTTCCACTTCACAGATGAAGAATTAACATAAAGTAACTAACTAACTGCCCAAGATCATACTGCTATTGAGCTAAGAATAGATCCAGTTAGCCTGACCTCAGAATCTGTTTCTAACCACAAAGCTGTCCTGCTCTAACGCAGAGGAAGCACGAAGAGCAGGCCCTAGGACCAGCAAGTTAGGCAGACACTATAATTTGGAGGATTGTAGTACCAACATTTAGGGGTACAGAGATGGAAGGGGCCCCAGATGGAAATGAGAGGCATTGCCAGGATGAGGATGGGGGAGTTTGGTGAGAGCCCTGAGGGGCCACGGGAAGAAAGAATTTCAAAGAGGAGGCTTGTCAACAAGACCCAGCGCTAAAGGGAGTTTCAGGAGTTGAGACGGAGAGTAGGTCTGAGTCAAGGAGAAAGCCAAGAAGGCCTGGGGAGAGGGAGCGGCCAGACCGCACACACGAGGAGCTGCTGCCTGGGCTCTCCTGACTGCGCAGTGCTTTTCAGCCTTCAAGGGTTCTATATTTTGAAGATGGTGGAGCAGGCACAAGCATTGGGTATCATTGTCTGTGTCCTTTTATCAGTTGAAAGAGACAAGCATGACGGAGAGAGGCAGGTGAGAGCTGGCACTGCTAATTTGGCAAACCCTGTGGCTTTTCTGCAGCCTAATGATTTTTGAAAGCGGTTTGCTATGCTGAGGCACAAGTGTGACTCCCTCATCTGAGCCCTGAAGCAATTGCTATTTTTCCTGGAAAATTGGGCCCACGTGGGCTCTCTGTGTGGTTTATTTGAGTTCCACTTTTATAGCCTTATTACCTTGTTCCCATGATGCAAGAGGCCTCTCTTTTCTCTAGCTTTGCTGTGAAAATTGTTTCTTAAAAGGCACAAAGTGATCTCTTATCATTCGGGTGGCGCTCTCGCCCTAGCAGCATTTTTCTGCAGACTTGACACACTTCATCACCCCTGACACCAGTTGGCATGTTTCTGTAATTGCTAGCAATTTACTGAGAAATTTTAGGCAGCTCTTGAATCTCACTACCCAGGTGTTTGCCACAATTTCTTCCAGAAGAGTTTATATGTGTAAATATCCATTCAGCTCCTTCCTCTCTGAAATGTGGTCCTAGCAATAACCTTGCTAGGGCCTGATACCCAGTCTTGTCCTCTGGCCTTGGGTTGAAAAAGCAGTTAGCATATGTAGAAGCTGAACTGTTACCAGGCACTGTTCTAAGGGGTTTATGTTCATGATCTTAATTATCCTCAGTCTCCATAAAGAAGGTATTACTACTTCCCCCATTTTACAGATGAGGAAACTGAGCCTTAAAGAGGCAGAATAACTTGCCCCATGTCACGCAGCTAGTAAATGACAGGGCCAAGGCCTCAGCTCAGGCCTTTCTGACCTTCGAACCCACGTACTGCATTCATTCACTCATTCATTCAATAATGAACATCATTCACAACATGCAAGACACTGCTGTCCCCAAGGGATACAGCAAAGGAAAAGGGGATGGGGAGGAGGCTTACATTCAAATGTGGGGATATAGAGAAAAATAATAATAAACAAAATATGCATTATGCTCTATGGCAGCAATATTCAACCAGTGTGGCACAAGAGACACACTGGTGTGCCACAAGAACTTTAAAACGTGCAACATCTATTTAGTCAGGGGCACTTGACTGACCTCTTTCCCTTAGATTGTCCAATTAAAAAATGACAGCATCCAACATGACAATAACCATTTGGTGTGAATGAATAAAAATTATACCTATTTTTTGTCAGATCAGTAAAAAATATATTTTTTGCATTAAAATGTCCATATCACCCAAAGCAATCTATAGATTCAATGCAACTCCTATTAAGAGTCCAATGATGTATTTCACAGAACTAGAAAAAATATTTCAAAAATGTATATGGAACCACAAAAGCCCCCACATAGCAACAGCAATCCTGAAAAAGAAGAACAAAGTTGGAGGAATCACACTACCTAATATCAAACTATACTACAGAGCCATAGTAATCAGAACAGTTGGGTACTGGCATAAAAACAGACACATAGATCAATAGAGAGCCCAGAAATAAACCCACACCTTTATAGTCAATTACTATTCAACAGAGGAAGAAAGCACATATAATGGGCTAAAGATTATTTAATAAATAGTGTTGGGAAATGGACAGATACGTGCAGAAAAATGAAACTAGACCACCTTCGTACACCACATACATGATTAAATTCAAAATGGATTAGAGACTTAAATGTTAGATCCGAAACCATAAAAATTGTAGAAGGAAACATAGGCAGCAAAATCTCAGACATGGCTTGTAGCAATATTTTATTAGATGTATATTCCTAGGCAAGGGAAACAAAAGAAAAATAAATGGAACTACATCAAACTAGAATGTTTTGCACAGCAAAGGAAGTCATAACAAAATAAAAAGATAGCCCACAGAATGGGAGAACATATTTGCTTATATATCTGATAAGGTTTTAATATCCAAGATTTAGAAAGAACTTAGAAAACTCAACACCAAAAAAAAAACCCAATTAAAAAATCAGCAAAGGACCTGAATAGACACTTATCCAAGAGGACATACACATGGCCGATAGCAGTATGAAAAGATGTTCAACGTCACTAATCATCAGAGAAATACAAATTAAAACCAAAATGAGATATCACCTCACACCTACCAAAATGGTTGTGATCAGTAAATCAGCAAACAGGTGCTAGCGAGGATGTGGAGAAAGGGGAACCCTTCTGCACTGTTGGTGGGAGTGCAGACTGGTGCAGCCACTGTGGAAAGCAGTATGAAGATACCTCAAAAATTAAAAATGGATCTGCCTTTCGACCCAGTGATCCCACTTCTGTGAATATATGTGGAGGAACCCAAAACACTACTTTGAAAGAACGTAAGCACCCTTATGTTCATTGCAGTGTTATTTACAATCATCAAGATATGGAAGCAGCCTACATGTCCATCAGTAGATGAGTGGGTAAAAACAACTATGGGACATTTACACAATGGAATACTACTTGCCGTAAAACAAGAAAATTTTACCATTTGCAACAGCATGGATGGACCTGGAGAACATTATACTAAGTGAAATAAGGCAGTCAGAGAAAGACAAATACCACACGATTTCACTCATACGTGGGATCTAATGAACAAACCGAACTAATGAGCAAAATAAAGACAGGCTCACAGATAGCAGGATGACAGCTGTTGGAGGGAGGTTAGGGGATGGAGGGATCGAGCAAAATGAAAAAGGACTCATGGACATAGACAACAGTGTGGTGATTGCTGAGGGGAGGGGGGTTTAAGGGGACTAAAAGTAATGAGAAAAAATACAGTAAAGATTAAATAAAATAATGGCTTTTTGTGCAAGACATAAAAATATATTTTTTGGTGTGCTGCAGAATTTTAGTGATCAGTTTATGTGTGCTATGAGATGAAAAAGGTTGAAAATTGCTGCTATATGATAATAAGGACTATGGAGAAAAAGCCAGGAGGTCTGCTAAGAAATAGTGAGAGGATTTTAAATAAAGTAGTCAAAGCAGGCCTCACTGAGAAGGAAATGAAATTGTGAGGTTAAGTAGCAAACAAACCCCCAAATCTCAGTGTATCAACTCAAGGTAACTTACTTTATTTCTTGCACTTAAAAAATTCTACTGGGGCTACTCCTGGTTAGCAGTCATACTTCCTTGTGATTAATGAGGGACCTGCCCTCCTCCTATCTTGTGGTACTGCCCTCTTAAGGCCCTCAGATTTTTTTCCATTCAGCTGGAGGATGGGGAAAAAGGATTTTGCGATGATGTTTTTATGGGCTAGTTTGGAAGAAGCATACATCCCTCCAACCTATTGGCCAGAACTCTATCATGTGTTTACATTAAACTGCAAGGAAAATGTAGTCTAGTCATGTATCCACAAGAAAAAGCAAATGAGTTTTGGTGGACTCACAGCAGAGTGGATTCCACAGTGAATGTGGCAAAGAAGTGAGTCATGTGTTTAACTGGGGGAATAGTACTAGGCAATGGGCACAGCAAGGTGAAGGTGGCCAGAGTGGCTTGAGTGGAGTGAGGAAAAGGTGAGGAGGAGAGTGGTAGAAGGTGGGGCCAAAGAAATAATGGTGGCCAGGCCACTGGGGGTTACTGTCAGGACTTGTTTCCGTTGTGAATGATGAGGAGAGCCAGGAACGAGTCAGGATTTTGAAAGAGGGATCACATGATCTGAGCTATATCTTGAAAGGATCATCGTGTTACCATGTTGGAAACAGACTGAGGGAACAAGGAGGATTCAGTGAGGAAAGTTGGAGTGTATGGGAGTTATCCAGGTTAGTGATGAGGGTAGCCAGGTCCCAGGTGGTGGTAATGGTAGAGACGATAAGAAGTGGTTGGATTTGCAAGCCATGATAAAAGTGAAACAACAGGTTTTGCTGTGGGACTGGTGATGGGGTGTGAGAGAAAGAGGGGAATCAAGATTGTTCTGAGGTTTTTTTGTTTTTGCTTAATGACTACTCTCACTTTCTACTCTCAGAAGTAAGAAGAGGAGGAAAGTTTTTGGAAGAAGGTATCTGAATGTCCTCCGGGCCCGACCTACCTCCCATAGCCTTTTCTCCTCCACAGCACTTTCTGCAACACAGACAGGCACTTTCCATTCATAACTGAGCTGTCAGATTCAGCTGGGGGCGGAGGGGGGAGGTGCTTGTAGCTCCTCCCAGCACAGAGCATGGATGAGACCACAGTGGCAGTGGTCTGACACCATTATCTGGGGTCTTTAGGCCAAGCCTTGGGGCCCACTTGGGCTGATGTGGAAGGGGCCAATGTCCCCTCTGTGTGGCTGAGAGATGCCTACACCGTCCACTTCCAACCCCTGTCGTCTGTTGTGTAAGAGCATAAGTGTGTTTGGGAGTGGGGACAGAGACAGTTTCCCTGGTTCTTCCTTGGCAATCATGACCTGCCAAAGCAGAAACTAGAGATGGCGCTTTTTAATAGGCAGTGATCTCACTGGAGCGTAGAGGGGAAGAGAGTCTATGTTAAACAGCACAGGGTATGAGCTGTGGTGATGAATATTGCATGTCTAGTAGGTGCTGGGCCATGGCTAGGTCATGTAGTTTCATTAGAGAGGAGAACAAAGATACTTTTCCTACCCTCAAGACAAAGGTAGATTCTTATGGCTAGAACACAGAATGGCTTGTTGGAAAAAATTGTATTTATACCTAAGTATTTATTTCTTTATTTTTTCAGTGATAGTGAATGGTATTGTCTTTTTAATTTTAGTGTCCACATGTTCACTGCTAGTATATAGAAATACATTTATTTTTTTATTTTTATCCTCTATCCTACATCCTTGCTAAACTCACTAATTAGTCATAGACATTTTTATAAATATATTCCTTGGGATTTTCTACCTAGACAGCCATATCATTTGCAAATAGAGATTGTTTTATTTATTTCTTTACAATTGTTATGTTGTTTTTATTTTCTTTTGTTGCCTCTTGCGCTAAGACTTCCAGTACTATCCTGAGTAAGATTGGTGAGAGTGGACATCGTTGCCTGTTCGTAATCTCGGGGGAAAGGCATTCAGTCTGTTCCCATTAAGTATATTGTTAGCGCTAGGGTTTTCTCCAAATGTTGTTTGTGCTTTGCTGGTATGGGTGTGGGTAGGATATGAGATTTTCTGTGGTGTTTGGCTGAAATAGAGTATTATCTAAAAGTTTTCTGTCTTGCTGGATGGAGCAAGCTTTCCTTGGGGCCCCCCCTTTTTTTTGTCTGTGTCTATTGACATTTCCAGGTCACCGGCTTCTTCGGTTTCAAGTCGTGGATATGTGAGGCAATAAGAAAATACAGGGAACCCACCACAGTGTTCTTCCTGGGGTCCTGAGGTCCCTAAAAGATCTGCCCTCTTCACTCTGCTTTTCAGAGTCTTCTCATGTTTGTTTTCTATGTACCATCCAGGTTTTTAGTTGTACTTAGCAGGTGGAATTAGCATCTTCTTAGAAGAAGAAGTGGTTGGGAGAAATTAGAGAACATAGACTGGAGCCAGTTTCTGAAGGGCCCTAATAGCAAGGGTTTGACTCTGTACAGGGTAGGAGGGCTATTGGAAGTTCAACTTTACAACAATGTGGAGGAATGGTTTGGTTGGGGGAGAGGCAGAGAGACCAGGAGGCTGTTGCCTGGGTCCAGGTAGGGCATAATGTGGTTCCAGACTGTGAGTGGACATGGGGCAGAAGGAAGACGAGGAAAGTCTACATGGGCAATGTGGAAGTGCGAAGAAATGAGGTTGGATTTGCAGTTTCTAGTGTGGGCAACTAGCTATAAGATGGGAAGGCAGGGGAGGAGTGTAAGTACAACAGAGGGGGTGTATTCCAGGCATTTTAGAGCACATCAGGAAATTTGGACTAACCGTGCTTCCCTTCAAGGAAGGCTCCACGGAGGAAGTCTGACTGCTGTGTACAAATCCAAGAATGTGCACTCTGGGCAGGGAAAACAATATGGGAGAAAGCATAGATACGGGAAACAGCATGGTGGGCCTGCTGGGGCTGCGGCTAGCTGAGGAATAACGGAATTGCTGGTTCCATAACTGGGAAGGAGGCTGTAGGAGTTCACAAAACGAAGTTTCACGTGGGCGGTGATGCTGCTGGTGGTCTGTCTGGCTCCTTGTCCTCCGTTCCCTGTGTGCTTGCATCAGTCTTTCCCACTACAGACAGGCCACCCTCCCTGCGCGGGCTTCCCCGCTAACAGCCCCAGTGAACACTCTCAGTGAAGAGAGAATCCCTTCCTCTGCATCTATATGTCAAGTCCAGAGAAAGGTTCTGGTTGGCTTATCCTTTTGGACCAGTTACTGTTGCCAGGGGCTGGAACATTCTAACCTGGGCTGGATCATTTGCCCATCCCTTTTGGGGCAAGCAAGGTCCTTTTAAGAAGAATGCAGAAGAAAAGCATCCAGGGAAGGTTAAAAAAAAAAAAAAAAGAACATTTACTGTGGCTTATTGTAATATGTTCTTGAAGAATATATAGTATGGCAATGTAAGAAGTCTTTGGAGAGTTTTGAGCAGGGGACTTGATCAAATCCAGGTTTACTTAAAATCATCCCAGACATTGTATGAGATTGTAGTTGGAATGAGTAAATGACTAGAAGTGGAGAGACGGTTTGGATGCTGCTGTAGCTCTGAAGAGAACTGATGAAATCTTAGTTAATTCATTTGAATTTCACCTCCAGCCACCACGTCAGCAAGGTGGGAGAGAGAGAGAGAGACTATAAACAATTTAGGCACACAGGGCTTGGTGAGGGAGCAGGGAGGGAGGGGCTTAAGGAGGATTCACCATCACCTCAAGGGGGTAGTGACCGTCCCCTGGAAGGCTTCCTTTATCTTAGGAAACTAGTTCTTAAATGGTGACACACTTGACATATCTTATTGCTTCTTGAGAATTGTGAGCGTTGTTGGCTTCTTGTGGTACACTAACTCAAAAAGGAAGCCAATTGATATATTTTTCTCCCTTTAAAAAGTTTTCTTTCTTTAAGAAATCAGATAATAGGAGATGGAGTCACAACTTCCAGTCAAGAAATAGATGAATGGGAAGAGGTCTCTGGCCTGAAGTTTCTACTTTCCCCACCAGCCTGCCCCAGGGCTACTTTAGAAACATTCATTCCCTTGGCATTGTCTTTGCTAGGGAGAATCTTAAGGATTTTAGGCAAAAAATTTAAAAAAAAAAAAAAAACGATGTAATCTGACTTACACTGTAACAGAGTCCCTCCCTTCTTGAGAATGGACTGAGGGTGGAGGTAAGAATGACATCAAGAGTAGAAGCAGGGACGCAGGGATGCAAGGACACGCCTAGAGGCAATATCTTAGAGGCTATGGCAGTAATCTAGGATGGCAATAGTGGTGGCGATGAGAAATGGTTATATTCTGAATATATTTTAAGGGTGGAAATCAGTTTTGGTGAGAATTAGATACGGAGTTAGAAAGAAAGAGAGGTGACAGTGACTTCAAACCTGTTGGCCTGGCCCATTGGATTAAACTGGGATGGGTAAGGTTCTGGGAGGAGTAAGTTGGGAGGAAGGTCAAGGGGTCTGAGTGAGACATGTTAAGCTTGCCATGTCGAACATGCCTTGCACACACCTCTTGTCCACTTGACATCGTACTTGAAGCAGACAATAGGGGTTCAGAGGAAAGATCCAGGCTTGGAGAGAAATCTGGGCATCACCAGTGTATACCTAACATTTGAATCCCTGAGACTACATGAGATCACTCAGGGGTGATTGAAGGTATACAGAGAACAGATGAGAACAAGGATGGAGCCCTGGGACACTCTGACATTAGGAGGTGGGGACATAAGGAAGAAACAACAAAGGGAAAGAACAGTCAGGGAGGTGGACGGAAAATCAAGAGTGCTGTCATGGAAGCCAGGTGAAGAAAGTAATCAAACAAGAGGGAACAATTCACTGGTAGCAAAAGCTGTAGGATGAGGACTAAGACCTGCCCATTGGATCTAGCAACATGGAGGGTAGGTCTATGTGTGCTTTTGGACCCAAGTTTAACCTTTCAAGTAAGTCATTGTTCCTGCCTTGAAAGAGAATACCATCGTGCAAAAAGGGTCACTTAAGATTGATTGAAATAAATCTAAGGTATGAAGATAGTACCATGGGAGTCCAGCAGAAGGGGAGAGTACTTCTGGCTTTTATGGGGTGAATTGAGGTCAAATTCCTTGATATCTTCATTTGTTCATTCATTCATTCCACAAATATTTTTGGGTGCCAGGGACTGGGAGGGAAGGGAGATGGTGGAGTTATTGCTAAAAGGTATAAAGGTTCAGTTTTGCAGATGAAAGTTCTGGAAATGAATGATGATGGTTGTACAACAATATGGATATACTTAATAGCACCGAGCTGTATACTTAAAAATGGCTAAGCTCATCTATTCTGTTATCTGTACTTTATCACAATAAAAAAAAATCGGAGAGAACACAACCTTATTATTCCCCCTCCCCCACCCCATGAACTTGGTTGGGAATGTGATGTTTGAAATGGATGGCATTTTAGTAGAAGGAAATGATGTGGAGGGAAGCAGAGGAAGACATCTAGCCAGAAGGGCTACTGGGCGGGAAGGGACTGGCTATCGGTCCTTTTTGTCTGGATTGTAGGGTTCACTGGGGGAGACCATGCAAGCTGAGTTTGCAGCATCAGGCCGGGCGAGTTGGTGCAGGCCTGGCAGCCTGGCTACAGAATTGGGCTTGCCTTCTTAGATTCTGGGAGCCTCTGGAAGTTCCTGCCCAGGGGAGTGTCATTCCAAAGGAGTGCATTTAGAAGATTAATCTCATTAATCCTCCCTGCTAAACCATTGCCTATTAAAGGCTGTGGGGTTGAGGCATGCATTTGTATAGTAAAAATTGTAGGCCAGCAGAAAGTTAGATACCCAGGCATGTGTTAATGAATTGAGTAGGCTATTTTTCCACCCATTTTACAAATATTTACTGAGTACTATCTAAATACCTGTAGTGTGTTAGGCAGTGGGGGTAAGGGAAGGAACGAATTTACTAAATCTCTTCTCTTGATAAACCTACAGTATAGGAAACCCCATTCTTAAATAAGAAATTATGCTACTACTTTGTGCCAAAGTGTTGCCATAAACATCTCACCAGAGTTCCATGGGAGCTGAGAGGAGGGTGTGCTCCACCTGCCTGGGACACTGGGGAGGCTTCCAGGGAACGATTACGCAGTGGATTTAAAGAATGAGCAACATTTGCTAGGCAGAGAAGCCGAGATGGGTGTCTTGGGAGGAGGGTAAATCAAAACTTATTGGGAGTTGTTAAGTTTAAAGAAAATATATAAATATTCTCTTATAAAGCTAAACTCTTATTTCATTGGCTTTTAGGTAGTGCTGGCTAGAGTGCATGCTTTTGGACCCAAGCTCAGCTCTTCAAATGTGGAATCCTAGGCCTTCATTGGTAAGTTTGTTTGATGCCTTCTCATCAAATTACGCTATCTCGGATCAGTGGTTACCATTGGCACTGCTCTGCGGAAGTTACCAAGCCTGGCCCCTAGGGAAGCCTACAGTAGAGGTGGAAAGGATCCACAGGAGAAGTAGACTCTCAGGGTAGACTTCTGCGGTAGCTGTGGAGAGGGGGCCAGAGGAGCCACATCCAGGGTTGGAGTCAGTAGATGCCACTGACTTCATGGAAGGGTGGATGGAGCTTTGGCTTTGTTTGAAGGAATAGTCAAAGGAAGAGAGAAATAAGCTTTTTGGGCTTGAGATGGTCAGTATGAGATAGTGTAAGTGGACTCAGCAGCAGACCCTCAGGAACAGAAACGTCATCCAAAGGCATCATGGGCAAGAACTTGGGCAGGATCTGTTGGTGTCTGATTTTTTCTAGACTAGGGTCAGCAAACTTTTCTATAAAGGATAAAATGGTAAATAGTTTTGGGTTCATGGGCCCTGTGGTCTCTGTCATAGCTACTCAGCTTTGCCATTGAAGCATGAGAAGAGCCATAGAGAATACGTAAATGATGGGTGTGGCTGTGCTCCAATAAAGCTTTATTTACAAAACACGTAGTGGGCTAGATTTGGTCTGCAGGCTACAGTTTGCCCACTCCTTTTCTGAACCCTGAGTACTGAGCTAAGGCACTTGGACCTTTTCCTGTAGGCCATGGGGAACCATTGAAGTTATTTTGGGCAAATAAGTGAAATGGCGGAAGTGACATGTTAGGAACATTCATCTGATACCTGGACAAGACACATGGGCCCTATTTAAAGGCAGTGGCAGCAATCCAGGCATGAGGTCATGTGGTTAACAGTGGTTAAAATGAGAGCAAAGGACCAATCGAAGAGCTATTGTAAAGGGAGAACCGTAGGAATTACAGTCTTCTTAGACTTTAAAGACAGGAGCCAAAGAAGATGAAAATGTGAACTTGGGAGTTTACATGGTACCATTGACAAAAATAGATATCAGGTGTGGCAAAGAGTGGTTGACCTGTCTGGTTTCAGACCCATTGAATCTGAGATGACAGTGGTTCGTAGGAAATGTCCGGTGGACAACTGGAAATGTGGGCTGAAGCTTCGACTTAGAAGGGCAGGTGTGGAGATATAGAACAAGAGCCATCGGATTCAATAAATTCTCCCCATAATGAGCAGAGGGCTGAGCCCTAGGGAGGGCAATGACTCTTGGATGGAAAGAAGAAGGTGGAAGAGATCCAGAGGCCAAGGAAGAGAGCATCTCAGGAAGGGAAGAGGACAAGGGAGAAGGGACATGAGGGAAGGCTGCCAAATTTGTGACAAGGGGGTTACAGATGGCCTTGAGAAATGTGAGGTGTGATGCCACGAGGGGAGAAGAGGGGAGGAAGAAGGGGAGAGGAGGCTGAGTTGCAGAGGGTCTGACAGACAAAAGGAATAAGGAAGGAATCAGAGGCATAAGTAACGGAGACCACTCATAAGGGAGACAAATAAGATTTGTGTTTGCACATCAGAATAACCTTTTCTTTAGCTTTGAGGCAGGCAAAGCGTGCTGTAACCAGTTCTCACTTCCTTCTCTGGAAACGAGCTGTGTTTGGGAGTTGTGTGTGCATTGGGCTCGCATTGTGTTCTTATGCTCCCTTTGAGGTGTGGTGTTCATAGCTCTGCCACAACTTGCACCACGGAATCCAGCCCATGTTTGGACTCTTGCCACGAGACAAGATGTGATCTGTTTGGGAAATACTTGCATTTGCCTAAGTTTGGAGGACAAAGAAATTGGAATGAAACTTCTTACTGCAGAGTCTTATCAAGTATAGTAATTCATTCAACTAGATATCAATTTATGCTCTGATCATTTCAAATGCACCTTCTTTAGTTTGAATTCTAAGTGGTTTTGGCTTGGTTTATGTGAATATAGAAGTTAAAAGATAGAGTAATAAAAGGAACAAGTGTCACTGGTTTAGAGCCACCATTTATTGAGCACTCACTGTATACCTGGTACAGTGCTGAGTGCTCTGTAGCTGTCACTTTATCTTTGTGACAACCTGTGACATGGTAAGTAGTATTTTCATTTCAGCAATAAGGAAATTAAATCACAGGTTGAGTAACCAGCCCAAGGTTACAGAGAACTTGAACCCAGCTCTGTCTGACCCCTAGCTTATGCCGCTCCCTGTTTCCCCCATCGAAGTCTAGAATTCCTCCTCCTCCTCCATACACAGAAGTGCTAGAGACAGATTGAGCTCTTCCGGTTAAATATTCAGAGACTCTAGTGGGTGTTGCCACTTCCTAGGCGTCTACTAAAAGGGTGGAAGGAGTGTGGGATCTCTGGAAGGGACTAAGACCCGCTTCACACTCACTCTAACTGTTTCACTGGATGAAGTCTCCTTTCAGTTGGGGAAGGTGGCAGCCTTGGGCTTGAAAAGGAAACATGGCAGTCAGACTCCAGGCCCGGCTCTAAGGCGGTTACAACCTGCTTTCTGTTTAAGTGCTGGTGTTTCTCCCTGCTCGCCTCTGACTTCAAGCTCCGAGGACAGGGTCCTGTTTTGTCTTGTTTAGTTCTGTGCCCCCGGCATCTACACAGTATCAGGCATGTGGTATGTTGTCACTAAATATTAGTTGCTTCTAATGAGCCAGGCGACTTGGGACAAGGTGCCTCCCCTCTGTGTGCCAGGCACTGCTCTCAGCACTGTGGTGATAGAAGTGACACAGGACCAGAGCTCTATCCTCATTAGGCTAGGCAGACATCCGGGTAGGGGAGACAGACAGCGCAGACGGATGAGATGTGCAGTGACGGAAGGCCAGGCAGGCATGATAATGCTCTGGGTAAAAATAAAGTGAGAGGAAGGGCTGGAGGGTGATAGGGCTGATAGTTTAGGTAGGGTCATCAGGAAGTCCTCATCAAAAAATGAAGTGAGACAGTGAGGCTCTTGGGGGGAAAGGTCATAATAATGCTACTGAAGTGACAATAGACATGTCAACTGAGACTTTGATGCTTTGGTTTAATGCCGTCACTTGCTGTGGTTGCTAACACCCAGCTAACTGTTCCCCTCAGCAAGGGCTCCCTCTTCAGACTCCTGTCTCCAGCCAAGCCGAGCACTCCCTTCCCCTCCTTGGTCTGCTCACTCTCCTAATCTGGCCTGCCCTCTCCTAGGTTACCTCCAGCCTCAAAGACCTCAGCCTCTGCAGTCTGCTTTGCCAGTTTTCTTTTCCTTATCCTTAGCTTAATAAAGCTTTGCATGGTCCCTTTCCTGTCACCCTAAGTATTCTCCCACGGTGAGCTCATCCATTGCTTACCTCTCTCTCTGGAAGTCACCCAGATCTACATATTCAGCCCAGAACCTCCTCCCAGCCCACACTGGTAGCTGCTGCCCTGCAGGCACCTCAAACTCATCACTCTCCTGGTGCCAAATGTGTCTCTGTCTGTCTGTTGCCTGTCTTGGGTGGGACTACCCCCCTCAGTTCTGTCTACTGTAGGAGTCATCCTTGGCTTTGTCCTTTCCTTCAACTGTCATCATCCATCAGTTGCCACATCCTGAAGAGCCCATCTTTCTAATTTGTCACCTTACTCCTTCCCTCTCTGCACTCCTTCATTTAGGGACTCGCCACATGGATTTTTTTAAAACAGCCTCTTCATTGGTCATTCTGTGTCCATCTTTGTCCTCCCTCATTCCACCCCCACACTCCTATCAGCATGGTGTTTCTAATTTACACATCTCATCATGGATTTCTTCTGCTTAAAAGTCCCAAAGGCTTCTCATTGCTTCCAGAATAAAGCCTAAGCTCCGTCAATGGGCCTGCAATCCTTTTCATAATCTGGCCTGCGGCCACCTTCCTCATTGCACTTTTCCCCTAACCCATATTTCTAGCCTCGGCCCAACTTTCTGACAGCCATAACTTCTGGGTACCTTTGCCAGTGCTGGCCTTCTTCTGGGAATGACATGCCCCTGCTCCCCATGTTGGTAACTCAGTTCAAATTTTCATTCTTCTGGACACCTTCCTTCCCCATCTTGCACTTCTCTGTGACCTGAAGATGACCTTCCTCTTGGCTCCCAGAACACCCTGCATTTCTCTCTCTCCCAAAGCACTTATCAGAATAACTGTTGATTTACTCACTATGTTATGCTCAGTAAACTGAGCTCCTTAAGGGTGGGGCCCACACACACACACACAGTCTCTGGGTTCTTGGTGCCAGCACAGTGCACCTGGCTCAGGAAGTGTTTGTCGAAAGAGTGAGAGTAGCAAAGTCTGTTTGCGCAGCCGTATAGCAGATTTATAACGTGATCAAATGTATGTGAGGTTGGAGGTTCATTGGCCGTTGAGTTTGATGGGGCCCCTCCTTCTCCTCACTGTGTAGAGGAGTGTCGCACAGCTTGTTCTGGACTTGAGTTTGTATCTGTCTGTTCTGTCTACCAGCATACTGAGGCCTTGGGAATGGAACCTCTCTGTATTCTTTACTCCTGACTTTAAAACAAAACAAAAAAAAGTCCTCCCCTGGTTGGTGTGGCTCAGTGGGTTGAGCGCTGGCCTGTAAGCCAACACGTCACCAGTTTGATTCCTGGTTAGGGTACATGCCTGGGTTGCAAGCCAGGTACCCAGTTGGGAGCATACGGAAGACAACCAATTTTTGTTTTTCTCACTCTCTTTCTCCCTCCCTTCCCCTCTGTCTAAAAAAGAAATAAAATCATAAAAGAAAAACTGTTATTGATGGGATAGTAATGGCTATTCAAAATGAAAAATCATCCATCAAGAAATGCTCAGGAATGAGATCCACCCAGCTTTATCCTGGACGAATCCCAAATTTTCTAAATTAGCAACAGTAATGATTCTTGCTAACTGCTGACAGCTTCCCCCCCACAGTTCAGCTGAGAATGCTTTTCTGGCTGGAGGATGAGGAGAGCTGGTGGTCCTTTGTGGAAGTGCCCAAGAGCCTCTTTATCTTCATTAAGCCCTCAGTGATTCTAAGGAGTGGGCCCTGGCCCCAGGAATGCCGGGTCCACGCCTGGACTCCCCAGGGGCGCTGGCACAATGCCCTGAGGAGATGGCCAACACATTCTCATGTTTTCATCTGGGGCCTTCGGCTTGATGCATCTTCTTCACTCCCTAGTTCTGCCACACAACTGGGAAATCGTGCTGAGAATGCAGCCTTTACTTGGGGGTTCACAGTGATCTAATAACACTTTCTAGAAGAAGCCTTCTAACACAGAGGTGTCCTGCTGACTGGGGCACTCCAGCAGGCACTTAGGACTGCTGTTCTTGCCTGGAAATACTTAGGGTACAGTTTTCCCTTTCAGGGACTTTCCATAGCTGTTCCCTTGATATGGAATGTGTTTTCCTTCTGGTTTGCCTAGTTCATGCCTGTTCACCCTTCAGATGTCAGCTGATTTACCTCTTTTGGGGAAGCCTTTCCCACCTCCCTGATAAGATCTTATCATCACCATACCATTATCTTTTTATACTGCTTAGTGATCACTCACTGCTCACCATGTGACCAGCACTGTCAGAGTGCTTGGTGGTTACTACTTAGTATTAGGGCCTCGGGAGGTGTCAGCTGAGGTGTTATCACTGTTATCCCAAAGATGGCATTCAGGTCAACTGAGGACATGCAAGCAAGGGTTTGGCCCCTGGTGCCTGACTGGGTTGGTGCTCTTAGCCCTTCTTCTGTGCTCCACAGGTCCCTCTGCCACGCATTCCAGCAGCGCATTACCCCGCTGATCCACAGCACTCATCGCAAGGGTCATTTTACATGTGTTTGCATGGTTATAAATAAATGAATGTTTGCTCCCCCACTGGGCAGCCCCTGTAGCCCCATGATGGCAGGAGCCTGACCTCTACGTAGGTGCTCCAGGGTTGGCTGACAGCCTGCCCAACTGCCCAGACAGCCACGCACGCTGTCCTTGCCTCTTACATCACAGGCATCTGGGCTAGGAACAGCAAAGGGGTTCCCCAGGGCCCCTCAAAGTTTGGTCTGCACTCTCACCCTGCGCCCCCCGCCCCGCCCCTGTTTCCCTGTCAGAGCCAGCTGTGCTAAGGAAGCGCCTGTGCTTTGGCAGGGCCTGTCCCTCAGCACATTCCCTTAGTTCTCTTCTTGTAACCCCATGTCACTCCTTTGTAAGGAAGAGAGCCCTTTTTCCTCCCAGGACACGGTCAGCGTCTTTCCTCTGCTCCTCTGGACTGACACCCGCTCTAGGGGATGACTCCAACCACCACGGGTCACAAGGACCCGTGTGCCTGACCTTGTCTTTCTGGAGCCCCTCAGGACCAGCCATGGTGTTAGCTCTGTGACAGGGCAGAGCCTGGTACACTCAGGCCGAGGGGGCTGCCTGAGGGAGGAAGGGTGGGCCGAAGTTATTACCGTAAGGGCAGCTGGCCCACGCTACCACTTGTGTGCGCGTGTGCTCCCGTACTGGTGACTGTGTGAGTGCATGTGGTTCTTGCTTGACTTTTTACTTGCATAATTCATCCTTGTACGAATCAGAGACATGTCTCCCTCCCTCAGGGGTCTAATGTGGCACGTCGAATAATAGTTATTTCATAGCTGTTGGCTAAATAAATATTTTCTCCTCTCCCAAGCCAAAGATGCCTCCTCCATCCCCCACCTTGGTACCTTGGAGACCACTTAACAAGGTTGTTGTGAAGAGGGCTGTCAGGACCCTACTCCCGGACCCCGTTCAGGTCTCAGTGATGTGATAGCCCTGGCTGGACTCCAGCAGGCTGGGCAGGGTAATGGCTACTTTGATTAGCAGCAGGGAAGCCCGGTCCTCTGGGGGCCTTACTGGGCCTCCAGAGTCCACTAGGGCCAGGCTGGCTGAGCTCCGAGTGACACTGGTTTTTAGCGGGCAAAATAAAAATAAAAAAGTGGCTTCTGGCCAAGTGGGGGAAGTGGGCATGGGGGAGGAGCTGAGGAGGACGCCAGCCGTGCCTTCAGCACATGTGGTGCCGCAAACTGAGATCAGCGGGTGGCCTCCAGGACGAGGGTGCCTTTCCAGGGCACTGGTCACACTGGCAGCTCTGTGCCTGCTGGGGTGTGACTTAAGACAAACCACACCACTCTCTAAGCCCCAGTTTCCTCACCTATAAAAGGGGATGGTGAAAATATTGACAGTAATCACCTTTATGAAGTTCTTGTGCGGGTGGAAAGGAAATACGCAGACATGTAGAAAATTTCTGCATTGTACATACATGTAGAAAACACCAAATACCTGCTATCACTGTTGTTGTTTTTAAAATGTTGTGTTGTGAATAGCAATTGTAAGCAGACTTTGGATAAGATGCAGAGTCTGGATGCACAGTTGAAGGCTGTGAGGGCTGTGTGTGTGAGAAAAGCGCTCTGCGGATTGCAAATTATGTGCAATATCATTGTGAGCAAAAAAATCTGTTGTTGTTTTGGCTTTGGGAAAAATGAGCACAATTGTTAAGTCCAAGTTTGTTGTTGTTGTTGTTTTTTGTTTTGGAGGGAGACTTTTCAGAGAGGCCCTTGTTGGAATCTTGCCCAGAGCCTACGTGACCCATGTTGGGGATCCTGGGTGCCAAATGTGCCTGAGTAGCACCTGGTACCAGGGCGCGTTGCTATGGCAACTGTTAGTTTTTAAATATTTAATGATAAACATTTAATTTACAGTAGTATAATAAATTCTTGCAGGTTCATTGACAGTAAATGGTAGGAATCATCCCTGGACCTGAGAAATTCTCACTCAGAACTTCGTGTCTAGTGTGCTGAATACATTTAAATGATTTATTCAGAATTTGATATGGACAACTACCATTGTTTTCTCAATGCCAGGAATATTTTCTTAGCATCAACTGCTCTTGTGTTTGTCTCCATTCTGTACCATGTCCTTGCCTCCACCTGTCTTCCTCTGAAAATAAAATTGAACAAAAATTACCTATTTTTAAAAATGTAGACTATTATTTTTTAAAAAATTTTATCCTTACCCGAGTACATTTTTTCATTGCTTTCAGAGATAGAGGAAGGGAGAGAGGATTTAAAGAGAGGGGAAGAGAGGGAGAGAAACATTGATGTCCTAGAGAAACATTGATTGATTGCCTTTCTTAAGCACCCCAAATCAGGGATCGAACCTACAACCCAGGCATGTGCCCAGACCAGGAATTGAACCCAAGACCTTTCAGTCTGTGGGATGACACCCAACTGAGACACACCTACCAGAGTAAAAATATGTGGATATTTTTAAGCAGAGGTTGGAAACTCTGTTCACCGGCTGCATCTGGCCTATAGATGTATTTTGTTGAGAACTCACAATGTTTTAAAAGTTTTAAATTAGTGACTAACATTTAAAAACTGGTAGATATTGTCTTGAAATCTGGATTCCCAGCTCTTGATGAAAAAGCGAAGGCCTGGCAGCGCGGGGTCCATCCTCCCTCGCAGCTGCGCTGCGGAGCGCCCCCTCCCCTCCGCAGGGACTTGTCTCTCTAGTTTGCCCGCCTCTGCCCAGCTGCTGCAGCTTTGCATGGCCTGTAGGTAAGTGAGCCTGTTGGATGTAACCAGCACCTCCTAGACACCATGCATTAATTTCACTCGCTAAGTTGCCCTTTTTATGATAACCCAAGTGGCCTTTATAGTGTGTTATTTAGGCCTTCTTGGGTCTAGTACAGTCTCTTTCTCTTCTCCCTGTGCAAGTTTCTCATTAACAATTTTTAAGAAGTCTTCAGCAAGACTTATAAGCCAACATAAAATGATGGATAATGTAGGATATAAATTTGGTTTGCCTTTATTTAAGGGAGGTTGAAAACAAGTGCACTGCTTTAATTCAGTAATTTATGATGGTGTAAATTTGAACTGTTAAAGACACTTAGCCCTTTTTACTTGTCATCTCATAACAATGGTTTTAATTTGGCATAGTCCTTATTGAAACAGGTGAGGAGTCTGAGAGTCTTCCTGCTGGAAACTGTCCCCATCGCAGTTTTTCTCTCAGGCAGGTCCCTCGCTCCTTGCAGCCAGTGAGTGCACAGGGACGGTGCCTGCATGCCCATACATGGGGCTCCCGCAGTGGTTACTTTAGGGGAATCCTCACATATACTGACATTGTAAAGAATTATTATCCTATGAGCTTTTAAATTTTCTTGTTTTTGTCATCATGAAAGAGTACACATACTTAACAAAATCAGACAACACTGAACTGCATTAAAGGAAAAAGTCTTCTGTGACCCCCCACCCCAATCTCCCCAAAGAGAGGCACTTTTGAGACTTTGTTGGGTACAGTCCTGGACTTTGTCATGTGCTTGTGTCCCCCCAGCCCTCAGCCCCTGCCTCCTTTGCCCTCACCCCCAACATGCTCGTTTTTGTCTTCTGTCAAAACAGAATCTCTCTATGCATGCTCTTCATACTGCTTTCCTTTTATAGCTTACTTCCAATTACTACATTATCTCTTTAAGTCTATATATACAGGTAGATGTGCTTCCTTATTTTTAATGGCTGTAGTCCATAGTATGGATGCATTTCAACTTTATTCACTCATTTCTTGTATTGATAGACCCCTAGGTTGTTTCTGATCCTTTGCCATTGCAACCATGGCTGCTGTGGAGATTGTCGCATACACCTGGCAACCTTTGTGTCAGACTTCCTGTGATACAGACACCTAGCAGTGAGACTTTTGAATTGAATAGTTTACCATTTAAATTTTAAATCAATATTGCCAAAGTATCCTCCAAAAAGGCTCTACCAATTCACTATCTTCCCAAGAGTGTCCAGTTATTGCTCCAATAATCCAATTTTTGCTTAAACATGTATAAGAAAAATAACCTTTAAAAACTCACCAATATGATACATTTGATACATCCAATGTATCAAAATGATACATTCGTCTTAGAAAAGCATTCAAAATATGTAAAACTATAGATGCAACTAAATGATTTTCATGCCTTGGTTTTGGTGGTTATCATCCTGTAGGGTGACAAAAATGCTCCCCAACTACTGCAACCAATTTAATTATTAAATACTTGTGTAAGGATTGCACTTGTCCAGGTAGCCTTTGGAAGAATAACAGTCAAATCACTCCTTTTCCTCAGCTCTCCCAGGGCTGCCTTGTCCCTCCCACCAAGGCTGGGTCAGCATCTAAACGGCCGCACCAGGGAGTGCCAGGCATCAGGCCCAAGAGACTTAGGGAGAGGGCGGTGGCAGGTGATACAGTGAGGCACTGAGGGCTCCCCGCATCACCTCCTTACACCCGAAGGTCAGGTTCTTCCCACGTATGTTTTCTCAAAGCAGGCACTCCCCTCTCCCCACTATTGTATCTGGGGACACTTGAGCTCAAAGGAGGTCTGACTTACTGTCGTACAGCTGGTAAGTGACAGAGCATCGCGCGCAGGTCTTCTGATCCCAAAGGCAGTGGAGTTAGACCCCTGACTTTTTGCATGCAGCACATGATACATGTTTCCTTTCTGAGCTGGGGGTGGAGAAAGGAAAGGGAAGTAACATTCCTGGACTTCCGTGGCCACTTTTGTCCACAGCTCTCTCCGCAGAGTACTGACATTTATGATCATGTTTTATAATATTTCCTTAGCATTTGGGGAGGGTCTGTGAATTCTTGATAAGGAGTCTTAACTGATCATATATGCTTGAGAACTGCTGATCCAGAATATGTCTTTTTCTCCTTAGAAAGGACAGGTCTCTGGAGATTAGCTTACCACCTGCTAACTGTGTGTGAAATTCTGAATTCTGTCTTCTCCAGAGGCCTCCTCTCTGTCTCTTTGACCTCGTGTCTGGCTTTGATAACAGGTTATCCAATATTGGCCAAAGCTCCTTAGCACTAACCTCACTTCTGAGCCTGACAATAGATTTGATGCCCAGACCACACATTCTCCCAGGGTGCCTTCACTTCCTTAGACCCAGGCCGCATGGTCTGGTCTGGGGAAAACAGGGATGTGGAGCTGGATCACTTTTACAGGGAGCATGAACCTTTGGCTGTTGACTTCACCTCTCTGAGACTCAGAGTCCCCCTTCTAGAAAACAGAGGTGGTAAGTCTGCCTTGTAGGGGCATTCTGAGGAATGCATGAATTAACACCTGAAAGGTACCTCTGCGATGTTCAGCACAGAACAGATACTTTGTAATGTACGCCCTCTCTCATTTTCCTGCTGTAGAGAGAAGCTTCTTCTCTGGGGATGCCCTGAACTGCTAGCTGCTGGCCGGGGGCCCTAGAGCCAGGGGAAGGCCACCACGTGAGCCCTGAGATGACTCATATGTAACGTGTACTCTCAGGAGCTCGGTGTTTGGCGGGGAGCTCAATAGACAGAGATGGTGTAATACGTGCATAATAAGAATCAGTTAAGAGAGGGAAGATTAATTAACCTCCAGGTGGGGTGGGATGGAAGAAATCATCAAGCAAGTAGGGTATTGAAGGTTGAATAGGGGCTTGACAGAGAAATAGTACCACATATAATAAGCAACTTTCTCCATTAATAATCAAGTTACATCGTTTTTATGTATATACTTTAACTTTTCTTGACTCTTACCAATACCCCGATGTATTCAAATTTATCCTCTCTCCTTTCTCTTTCCTTGTATTCTGCCTCTCCTTCTATCTACCCTACTTTAAGGTACTCGACCACTAAAAATTTCTTAGGGAATTTCTTTATGCTTTAGTAAATTCTCAGAGTATGATTCTACTTTATTCTGCTAAGTTTTTCACAAGAGCTTGGGTGTAGCTAACTTTTTCCATCCCTTTTTTCTACAGTATGAGTAAGTTCCTTGTTTTCTTGGCAGTGACAAACTACCGGCCATTTGATGGTTACTGAGTCACTCCTGTATACCAGGGCCATGTGTCATCCCATTTAGTCGTCAGAACAACTTTGTAGAACAGGGACTGTTAATTCTTTCTTACAGATGAGGAAACCGAGGCTTACAGAAGTTAATATACTGAATGTTACAGAAGTCAGAGAGCCACAGTTCCACTCTGGGGTTCTTTTCCCTTTCCTTTGCTCAGGGTCTTTCACACAGTAGGTGGGCAGCAAACATTTGTTGAAGGAATGAGAGAGCTGCCACACACAGTCAATTTAAGTTGTGCTGCTGGTTTTGTAACCCCTGGGGGAGGTGATAGCACCCCTCACTTAGCTTCCCACCTGTAAATGGGGCCCCAGAATCACACAGTGGTAGTAATTAATGAAAAATTCAATTTCCCATCCTTTTTCTTTTATTTCTAAGGTACTTGCAAGCTTTGTCTCTCCCTTATAGGGACTGTTTGAGGGAGTGCAGGCACAGCGCTCTGAGACCCAGTCTGAGAGTCAGAGACTTAGGTTCCAGCTTCGCTTCTACTGATGACTCCCCAGTCACAGTGGGTAAATGCCACCCACTCTGCAGAATTACATTTCCTCAGTGCAGTTTGGGGTTTGGGTGGTCCCTAAAGATTCTGATTGCTGTATGACCTATGGCAGAGTGAGGCTGTGGTGTGTGGAAGGAACACAGGCATTGGTGTGGAGAAGACCTGAGTGTGAATCCTGGCCCCTGTCTTCCCAGCTCTGTGACCCTGGGCAAAGCACCTAACCTCTCTGATGCTCATTGTCCAATTCTGTAAATAGGTCACATTGGACCCATCTCCAGGATCACTGTTGGGGTTACAGGAATACACGTAAACACAATCAGTGTCCTTTTCTCTGTTTCCAACTCCTGGGTACTTTGGTTTTGGACTTGCTGGGTGTTTCTACAGTGAAACACCTTCCTCAGGTGTGGTTATACTTCACAGCACCCTAAGACACTCAACTCTTAGATTTCTTGAAGCTCTTTTGTGCTATTAAGAAACTCCAAAAGGAAGTCACCGTTCTACCCCATTGAGCTTTATTAGCATTTCAGTGACAACGCCTTATTTCTTCCACCTTTTTCCCTCCTTGCACGCAGCAGCTGCAGTGAGTCAGTTTGCATGTACATAATTTTTTCTACACCTATTTGAAGAGAGAACTCCATTCATCTAGCAAATGTTTGCCATGCCCAGTCCTGATGTTAGGAGGTGGGACACAGAGAGGAATAGACTTACAGTCACTGCCCTCTAGGAGCTCTCAGAGAGGAAGCGCGCAAATAGTCTGCGCTGAGACTCGGGCTTGTGACATCATCAAGGCATGCAACAGGGCACCAGGGGAGAAGAGAGCGCTGAGTGGCTCTCTCCTGGGGAATTGGGAGGGGCCTCATAGACAAGAGGTGACTTTTGAGCAAATCTGAAGATAGGGTAGGAGAGACAGACCAAACGATTGTCAATCCAATGACAAATACTGTTTAGTCGTTTGTAATCTGTCTTTCCTCTGTGTTATCTTATCACTTAGGACAAAGCATGACACACAGTAGGCCCTCAATAAATATTTGTTGAAAGAAAAAAACCCTTTCGGATGAGAAAACCCAATGAAAAGCCCTGGCTTTTCATAATCAAAAGATCATTTAGCTGAGGATTCAAGATCCATACAGAAGTGTACCATATCCTAAAATAAGAAAAAAATAAAAATTTCTTCTGACAATTTGAAGAGAGAGAGGGGGAATTTGTGCTGCAGAAGTCCAGGCAGAGCATTCCAACCCGTAGGAGCCACGTGGTAGAGGCCAGAGCCCTAGGGGAGGTGACACCTGGGTGTTTGTCTGGAGCTGTGACCAAGAGGTGGATGACCTGAGTGGCCATGTCCTGTGGTCACCCTTTCACTGACTACTCCAGACCTTTCTCCCGAGACCCCAGCTTACATACCCATTGCCCATGCAACACCCTCACCTTGATGTTTCAAGGTCATCCCAGACCCAACGTAATGAAATAGGGGTCTTATTATTTTTATTTAAAAAGAACAAAAAGGCAAAAACATAACCCTGCTCCTCTCCAGTCTCCCCCATATTATGTGGCAGTACCACTTACCTGGTTACCCAGGCCCAAAATGTAGGCATTTTCGATGTTGCTCATCCCTTTGGTCCTCACGTTGCCTGTTTGCAATTCTTGATAGCCGTCCCATCAGAGTATATCCCAAAAGTCATCACACCTCCTTACCCTCATCCAGACATCCCCCATCTTTCAGCAGGGCTCCCTAGTTCCACTCTGGCCTCACTGCTATCAGTTTTTGACAGTCAGGCAAAGTGACCTTTTAAGAAGTAAACAGGATCTCATCACTTTCCTGTCTAGAACTCCCCAATAGTTTCCTAGCATCCTAGGGATAGAATCTAAACTCCTTGCCATCGCCTGCCAGCCCCTCCTACTTCTCTTGTCTCATCTCTTAGCACTCTCCACTTTGCTCATTCCATTCCAGCCACTGTGTTTCTTGCCTCAGGGCCTTTATACTTGCTGTTCTCCATCTGGACCACTCTTCCCTAGCATCTTTGCCCAGCTCACTTTTACTTCATTCTGGTTTCTGTTCAAGTGGTCTTTCACCTATGTAAAAAAAAGTACTTTTTTACCCTATCATTCTGTTCTTACCCTACTTTATTTTTCTCCATTAGCTCTCATCACTACCTGACTTTACATGATATGTTTATTTGTCTTTATTGTTTGTCTTACCCCACTAGAATATATATCTGTGAGGAAGGGTTCTTGTCTTATCTATCTCATTTACCACTTTATCCCCAGGTCCCAGAACAGAGCCTCCTGGCACACAGTAGGTGATCATCATATTTTAGATAGGTGAATGAAAAAAATGAATGAATTTATGCAAGTTAAGACTTTGGTGTTTATTCCGTGGGTAGTGCAAATCTAGTAGACATCTTTCAGGAGGTGAGTGACGTGGTCAGCACTTTTATTTTAGAAAGCCAGCTGGTGGCAGTGTGGGGGCTGGACCGTAGGAGGAGGCAGCAGAACTAGTTAGAGGCAGTTAAAATGGTCCAGGAAATTGCTACTGAGCCCTGTGAAGAGCTGTGGGGATGGAGAAGAGGGAACCAATGACAGAATGTGAAAAACTGAGTATCTTTGGCTCCTATTGGGAGAACTGGGTTTGGTGATTCCTTTATGAGAGAGACAGGAGGGGATAGCTAGTTTGGGGAGAGGCTGGCAATGCTCCAGGATGAGTCCCTCCCTGGGCAGGTGTCGGCAAGGGCGCATGCCCTGGGCCATGCTGCTGGCCCTCTGAGGACTAACTGCCGCCCCACAGACGCCCCATTCTGTCTTCCGGAGTGGAATCCAGGTGGCGGTGCCAGTGAGTCTGACTCCCCCTCCCGCAGACGGTCCCTTGATCTCGCACACTGCAAGCTGCACTAAGTCATTGCAGGACACTTGCTCTAAAACAATCCTTTTTTTATTTTTATTTTTTATTTTTAGAATGCCTAGGCTTTGCCCAAGTTTCAGGCCAGGCGTACTGATAACTTGGGGGTTCAGCATCTTCCTTACCACAAACGTGCACAGGAACTCCTGTGCTCTGTCGGGTATCAGGAGTCAGACCGTCAGTGGGCACCCATTCCTACCCTGGGCGTAGCCATATGGCCTGGTGCTGCCTCTCCAGAACTTTCTTCTGAAGCTTGAATTATTTCTTCTTCCCCAAATCCCCAATTCTCTCCAAGCTTTAATGTAAAGTCTTTCATCTTTGAGTAAACACATTCTTACCCGTCTTGCTGAGGTGTCCCCTCTCTGTCCCTCTCCAAGAGCATGCCATCCAGGCCTTGGCCCAAAGTTCCCAGTCCTGTTTGTGGTGCCATATGAAGTGAAATGCTGTGCCATCTGTATAGTCAGATGCCCACCTCCCACATCTCCCTCTTTCTTCCAAAGGTCCAGATGTCATCAGAATAACAGTAGCTACCCTGTGTGCCAGGCACTGTGCTGAGCACTTTACCCGCATTCTGTCTAGTCCTCACCACCCTGCAGGGGTGAGTTTCATTATCATCTTTGAAGATGAGGAAGCTGAGGCTGCACACTAAGGTGGAGCTTAGTAGCTAAGAGCATGGACTTGGAGTCAAACACATCTGGTTTTTTATCCCAGCTAGCTGTGGACTTTGGGCATGCCACTTAATCTCTCGGCCTTCTGTTTCCAAATCTAGGAAGTGGAGGCAATATAGAGAGTGTTCATGGGGCTGCTGCGACAATTAAGTGAATAGCGTATGTTACTTTATAAGGACCTGAGTACTTGTTTGCTACACTCTAGACTTTGCGCTGTCCTGTACTCAGATGTTTTGGGCCGTCCTGACAGCATTTGGAAATACCTGCTTTGCTAATCCTGTTTACTTTATTTATTTCTTTCCCATATTTGAGGTGTGTATTCACACCTTAGAGCTGACCTGGCTATTTGGATGAGACTGACCTGGTTGGCGATCTGCACATAAATTCAAGCCATAGCCTGCATCTAGCAGACAGACTAGAGAGGGTTTTTTAGCTCAGAATATCAGACTGACAGGAATTTCATTGTGATATGTAGATCATAAAGGTACACAAGCTTAGGTTCAGAAGGGTTTAATGTTCTAAATTCAGCTCAATGTAAACCTCTCCTTTTCAATTTTAAAATTTTGAAATTTTGGTCCCAACTAATATACTTTCTTTCCTTTTTTTAAAATTTCAGTTTTCAAAGTATGGGTGAAGGCAAAGTCCTGGGAGAAGGCAAATTTCAAGCACCTTACTCCCCAGTCTTCTAAGTTGCTTGTAGGCCTCTCCCTGGAACATGTCCAGCAAACCATGGAATATGCCTGCTGTTTCTAACAGCTACAGGAATATGGGCATCACTGCCAACGTCCACTCCCTTCCCTGCCGGCCTTTGGGGGCCCCACAGAAAGGCAGGAGTGAACCCTCTGTAGAGGAGGTCCCAAACCCTTCCTTCTGCTCTGGCTGTAATGCCAGTGCCCTCTGCAGGCAGACATGACACTCGGGCTTTGGGCACAGGAACTGAATCTATCATATATGAGATCACTTGCTATAAAGCTCTTTCTGATGTGTAGTTTTTCCTCTAAAGTTTTTATTCTTTGATTTCCCCAAATTATAAAAGCAACAGATGCTCACTTGAAAGCCAGGATTAGAAGTCTTCACGCCTGGCTTGGAATTTCAGCTCCATCAACTCGTTAGATGTGTGGGCCTGGGAAAAACACACACCCTCTCTGGTGTTTGATTTTCTCATACAGGAGAGATGATTTCACCTTATAACACCGCTGTGAGAATTGGGGGGCCTGTGCACAGGATATTCTTCCAGAGGTCTGACATGGCCTCGCTGTGCTCAGCAAGTGCTTACTGAGGGCCTGCCATGAGCCAGCCACTGGTCAAGCTGCCCCGCAGGCACTGCAGAATGAGATAGGAGGGGCCTCTGCTCTCCTGACGGTCACATTCTAATCAGGGGGCACAGAGGAACAAAGTCACTTCAGAAATGAGCCAATCAGAACCCACAGGTGGTCTGTGAGTCACAAGAACTGCCCCTTTAGATTGGATGGCCTCCTCAGAGAGGAGGCCCCATGATTTGTGATTCCCAGGCCCCCAGTTGCCCAGAACACCCCTGCTTTGAACAGTTCCGCCCCTCTAAGTAGCAGTGCCAAGTCTGAGTTTGGAAAATCTGACCACATAACACATATCAGTTCTCTTTTGGGTGGTACTTGTTTACAAATTGGCTTCCCATTCAGACTTTGAGCTCCTGGGGCTGGGAACCAGGTCATAGGGCCCTTCGAAGGAGGCGTCTTGGCGAGCCCCGGGTTAGCACTGCTCTCGGAGCACCCGCCTGGTGGAGCTGACACTGAATGAGGAGCCTCCCTCTGTTCTGTGGGAGGGAGGGCGATCAGTTTCCCGCCAGGGCCCATTGTGCGCCAGTGCCGCGTCAAGCGTTCTTCTGCTGTCTAAGGAGCTGGAAATAATTTCTGTCTCAGTGAGACTGTGGCACACTGCAATCTTCTGCTTCTCTGCATGCAGTTTTTTAAAGGGCTTGTTGAAAGCCAGGCCACGGGGCGGTGGGGGGGGGGGGGGGTCCCAAGTTGCTCATTGGCATTTGAACCACAGAGCAGTCAGTTCGATACCAGTGCAACCCCACCGCCCTTTGAGGGGTATAGTACAGATTTTTAAATAACCATTGCAGCCTGGTGCATTGGGCAACAGCGGCCCAAACCTATTAGTGAGGAAAGCCGCAGAGCAGAAGGGCGGGCTGCCTCTGACTCACCTGTCACGTCCGTGGCTGACCTACTTTTGTTTGACCTTGGTTTGCTCTGTGCAATTAAAGACACTGATGTGAGTGCACCGCTGCTGTCTGATTTAAGTCCAGCATGTGACAGCCCGGGATCTTAAACACACACGTGACCCAGGCATATGGATAGATGGGTGGTTAGATTTTCACTTACCTCCAAATTGTAATTTGATCACAAGGAAGGGGTTTAATTTCAAGAACATGGAAAAATTATTTGAGACTAGATACAGTGCCAAAGCAGCAGGCCTTGATTCCTTGCTACAGGGCAGCTTAATCAGGAAATGGCCTAGATGGCTGCCTTTCAAGTAGGTCCTTGCAGTAGCTTGGCAACTGGCACAGGGTCATAATTGGAAGAATTTGGCTCTGAGTGTCTGTGGGTGTTTACAGTGCATTATAGGGCAGGGCTTCTTTTATTTATAGAATATTGTGAGCAACAAGCAGCAGAAGGCTGAAAAACCACTAAATCTCAATTTATTTTTAACAAATTCCATTTTTCCCCTCATCCCAGAAGGAGAACCAAGTTATTAAAAAACAGTAAAAAATACATCATCGCAGAGCATGCCATATCTAATTATGGGGTTGCCAGTGTTAGCCTGCAGCCACACATTTCAAGGGCTTTGTAAATCAACCATCCATTCAATCTGTGAACTTATATGACTTCTATTCTTCATTTAGATGTAGAGCGAAATTATTGGCAAGTGAGTGCTGATCAGAAAAAGTCCTACACTGTCTATATTAGGAGATGGGAGATATAAATATAGACTAGTGCACTTACGTTCCCCAAGGGAGATAAAATCATTCCTCATTGTCCATTGTACTTAGCTATGCAAGCACTCACTCCACAGCACGAACATCCACTTCAGGGCCGAGCACTGATTGCCATGGCGGCTCTGTGCCACTCACAGGGGCTGTATTGTGCTGTCTCACTGCACCAGCCCCGAGTAATTATTACCCACGTAGTCATGAAAAGACATGCATCCAGTGCTTCTGCCCTGCGTTTTCACAGTGCGTTACAGCTGAATGAGCCTTCAGAGACCCTAGTCTAGTTCAGGTACATCTTACTGCAGGTGGGGAAGCTGAGGCCCAGAGAGGACAGTGACTTGCCCAGGGCCCCACAGCCAGTCATGGCAGAGCTGGGCTGGGGCCACAGTCTCTGTGCTTTTGTCTGACGTGCCCTGCTGCGCTGAGCTCAGAGCCAGTTAAGCAGGTCTGATTTCTGTCCTTCAGGGCTCACAGTCACAGATAGATGGGCATCAAGACAGTCGAATAATGGCCACGTGCATTACGTAGGCCAAGTTTTATGTGTCCAACAAAGCACTAGTTGAGTGGGGGAGGTGGTGAGAATGTGGAATTTTGGCATCTGTGTGTCTGGATACCAAGGCAAGATGACATCAGTTGCTCTCTGACCCACTTGGGAAAAGCTATATAGATGCTGTAAAGCTGCTCATGGGGAAAGGTGCAACTCATTTGCTGAGTGTTGGGGAGGGAAAGTAGGGTGCAGCACTGGGTGCCAGTGAAGACAAATATGGCCGTTTTGGAGGAGCCCTGAAAGTGGATTATTGAGGATGTGTCTCGGGAACACCAAAGGAAGTGGGGGACTGGGGCACAGGCCAGGGACACATGAGTTCCATGGATGCTCTGCCCTGGGCTGGGACAGCACATGGGTGGCACGAGGACTGCTGTCCCCACCCTCTGGCCCCAGGTAGAAGAGTAATAACTGTCCGACCCTCAGAATCCTTCTTTGTGCAGCACTCTGGGCAGCCAGTGTCGATGGGCCAGAGCTGGCACGGAAGCTGGAACCTGCCCCTTTCTGTCCGGTCCGTGCCCTCCCTGGGTGTGAGTTCTCCATCTGAGGCTGGGAGTGGGCAGAGGGAGTGAGAAAAACCTTTATGAGGAAGGATGGACTGTGAAATCTTCTGGAAAAGTCAGCTCATGGCAACAGTGGAGGCCAGGACTGGGGTGACCAGGGCCTAAGTAAAGGCTGTCACAGCCAACACAGGAGGAGCAAGTGGGAGAGGAGAGATTACGGGGGAGGAAGAAGCAATGGGAATGAGCTACAGGCAGACTGCCAACTAACTGGAGGGTAAAGGACAGCGACATGCTGGGACATGAATTACTACTGCAAGGGTGGTTCGTGGTGTGGAGGAGGCAGCAGGTCCGCCTGATCCAGCAGCTCGGGAGCCCGCGTTACTGAAGCTGGGGCTTTGGTTATTGAGCACGGTCCCTCTGAGAAGAGACAGTCCGTCTTCCTGCCTGGTGAGTTCCTAGCCACCCCGACTGGTTAAATGTGCCGCCAGGTGTTTCCAGGTGGCAAAGAGTGAAATTAGTGCATAGAATGTCCTCCGTGTCATCTTCATACATTTTTTTTCTTAATCTTTTGCTACCTCCAGCAACTTACCTGCTTTTGATTTCTCAGAGTTGAAAATATATAAATTAGCAGTTTTCAATACTTATAAAATGGATGATGAGCTTTTAGTTTGAGAATTTCATTATTTGTTTCTTGGATCTGTAGTATAGTTTTAATATAGTCTAGTAATATTTTGTTAATAAAATAATTTCTATTTTTTCATTTTTAGTTTATAAAGGTAGTAATATCCCATGACAAAGGATACCTCCTGGATGTCCCACCTCTGAATCAACTGTCAGGGAACAGACTTCCCTTCTCTCTCCTGTCTCCTGCTCCTGCTCATGTCCCTGCGTCCCCTGCTCTTTCACTGTGTGTGGCTGGGCCCAAGAGACCAGGTACCCAGGACAGTGCTGTGTGGCAGTGAAAGGCTCGGTGGTAAGAACACCGAAACCATCTCCTGCGAGGAGGTTGGGCAGTTGCCTGTGAACTGCAGCAATCCCCAGCCCTCCTCTCTCAAGCCCAGCGTGGGGCTGGGCAGCCTGCTCACTCACCTCACATTGTGCGTCCCGATGGCAGCCAGCGGCGTGAGTGATTGATGCTGCCTTTGAATTCCCCAGAGTAAGAAAATGGTGATAGTCTGTTGCCATGACCCTATCATTTCACACATTCTCTGAATTACTTTGCCAACCACCCAGAAGGTGTTTAATGAATGCGCTTGGTCCATCGCCCCACTGTTGGTCACAGCCACCATCTCTGCCCCCACCACCATCACTGTCAAATGGTGTTTTGAGAGCATTCAGTGAAAGTCCTGATGGGTTGGGGAAGTTCAGACTGGTTCAAAGTCCCTCTTCCTTCCTTCAGGCTAATCAGCCACACCCTGGCTATCAGCACCGACTTGCCCTTTATCACAGTGATAGAAAGCTCCAGTAGGAAGGGGCACCAGGGGTCACTTCCTCTGTCCACCCTCCTGTGCAGGAAAATCCCATCTGTACTGTTCAGGACGGGAGGCCTGTCACCCCATCGGGTACTCACACGCCGGGCATCCTGCTCCCCTTTTAGGGACATGTCTGCCGGTTAGAAAATCCTTCTGTATTCTAACTCAGTCTGCCTCTTGGCACTGTTTCCTCATTGACCTAGTTCTGCCCTTGGTAGTGACATAGAACAAAGGTCCGTCAGCGTGGCATGATTCTGTGGCATGATTCCTCTTTCGAAGTGTGGAAGCTGAGCTCACAAACTCCTTGCCCCACCTCCGGATCTCCCTCCCCAGAGTTCCTTTTCTTCAGTGTCTTCAGCCATTCTTTCTGTGATGTGTAGGCAATATTAACATTAGCTGCAGGCGACATTGGTTGAGTGCTTGCCACGTGCCAGGCACTGTTCTAAGCACTTCATACGAATTGCCTTACTTACTTCTCACAACCTCCCTGTCAGGTAGATAATACCAATAGCCTCATTTACCAATGAGGGAACTGAGTAGTAGAGGTCAGATCTTGTCCAGAGTCACACAAGTCAGGGGCAGAGCGCAGATCTGGGTGCAGGCGGGCTGGCCCCAGAGCCCGCGCCCCGGCTGTGGGGCTCTTCTCTCACAGCCTTAGCACTGAGAGGAAGCCAACGGTGCCTTCGACTGGGGCTGGCCGACTCAGACTTGTTTTGCAAGAAATCATTTGACAAGAGCCTGAGTTGAACCATTTTCCTATGAATCTCCTTGGAGTTTTTGACAGAAAGGACTGTAGGGCAGAGGCCCTTGCACTGTTACTAACAGGTGGGTTCATCCTAGCTCTGCCAGGCCCTGCAGGGTGGGTTTAGATCAGGGTGACGAATATGGGTGTCAGTATTTTTTCCGGACATACATAAATCAGCAAGTGTTTTTGATGGTACAGGAGAGGGAGGTGGGTGGGGCTGGTCCAACCTGGACTGGAGTGTTGGCCCTGCCCTTCGCCAGCTGTGTAACAGGGTGTCAGTCACTTATGGTCTCCATTTCCTCCTCTGTAGGGTAGAAATAACACTTATCTTTCTGTAAGGATGTTTTGAGGGTTAAATGAGCAGAGGTAGATGAGCCATGAAGCTGCCATGACTATTATGGGGTATTCCCTATATGTGACACCCAAGGTTTGCTGACCAAGCCCTCATTCTGTGCCTGGCCCTTCCTGCTTTTGTAGCATGGGCCCAGCCCTTCTGCTGCAACTGGATGCATAGGCCCTCAGGAGCAGGAACCGTCGTCCCTGCGGTCACAGTGGTCGTCCTGCCCTGACCCCTGGTGGCTCAGGCCGGGCTCCCCCAGGAGTCTAGAGAAAGATGATCCCTGACTTCGTCCAGAGTCTGCTTCCTGTGCTCAGGGCTCCTGGGCTGTTTTGGCCAGGCACTAGCCACAGGTTGGCTGAGTCAAAAGGGCTGAGGAGCTGCGGCTGAACCGTCTTTCTCTGTGCCAGTGGCTTTTCAGATAGCATGCATCCCAGTCACTGTTTCCTGGAGACTTGAGCTGTGAAGTGAGGGGCCTGATCCCTAACATGTGGACCCAGAGACCTAGAGGGAGAGCTGCTCAAAGCAATGGAAAAGAGAACTGGATAAAATAGGTTCTATCATTACTAAAAATGGGGCCTAATTTCCCTGAAATGTATGTCTTTTTGTGAAAATTGGAGATGGTAATAGAACTAACATGTAAGGTTGATAGGATTAGATGAGAGCCTATATGGGCATAATAAAAGGCGCACCGTCTAGCAATTCATAAATATGAATATTTGAATAATAATCTTATTTCCCCCCATTTCTAGTCCTGACTGCCTTTTTATTTTCTGTATGGCTTTGGGTAAATCTCTTAACCTCTCTTTGCCCCTTCGTGCTTTGTAGAAAAGAAACTTGAACCACACTAGAGGTACTAAATGGGTATATAGCGCCTCCTATAGGACATATTGGGGATGTGTGGGGTGACAGGCTGTCACAGGGATGGGGATAGGGCTTTCCCTGTGGGGCAGCAGAGATGCTGGACGTAACATGTGGATAACAAAGGATCATCATCCAGCATCCTACACAGCTCTCTATTTAAAGTTCAGTGGGCATTCATGTGGATGAAATGCTGTTTATAATTTTTCGAGCCTGAAATCTGACTCCATTTTTACATACGAACACAATTTTTGCATGTTTTTAATATAGAGTAAGTCCTCACTTAACATCCTCTGTAGGTTCTTGGAAACTGCAACTCTGAGCAAAATGATGTATGACAAAACCAATTTTGCCATAGGCTAATTGACAGAAAAAGAGTTAAGTTCCTACAGCATATTTCTGGTCTCAGAAAACATCACCAAGCTTCTATGTAAACACCCAAAACACTTCTAATATTAAACACTGAAATAAATGTGAGCTATGTGTACATTTAAGAATTATTAATAAAAGCAAGTTAAGACAGTTCTTTCCAACCTGCTATTCCAGTTCAGGGTCTCAGGTGGCTAGAGCCTTATCCCAGCAGCTCAGAGCACAAAGTGGGCACCCTCCCTGGACAGGACGCCCTTCCATCACAGGGCCACCCACACACTCGCACTCACTCAGACTGTGACAATGGAGACGTGCCCATTCACCTGGTATGCACATCTTTGGGCTGTGGGCGGAAAGCCGAGTACCAGAGAAAAGTCACGCAGACATGGTAGACTGCAGAATTTCCGGAGACAGTAAGCCTAGCCAGAAGTCTTGGTTTTCTCATCAATGTTATAACGAAATGACATTAAATGAAATGATATTATTCAAGGACATACTGAATGTGGAATTTTCCAGGAACACAACCACTACTTACATGAGGTTTACTTTTTGTTAGAAATAGGTATAAGCATCTTTCATTATTCTCCAGGGTAGTTCTATACAACATTTGCTTATCGACATACATATTATCTTATTCTAACCACTTTTTTAAAGATTTTATTTATTTAGTTTTAGAGAGAGGGGATGGGAGGGAGAAAGAAAGGGAGAGAAACATCAATCGGTTGCTTCTCGCATACGCCCTTATTGGGGACGAACCCGCAACCCAGTCACATGCCTTGACCAGGAGTCAAACCTTTCAGTTCACAGAACAACACCCGACCAACAGAGCCGCTATGGCCAGGGACCAACTTTCTTTTCTTTCTTCTTTGTATTACAGTTGGGATATTATGTTGGATTGTTTTTGAAATTGTAAGTGTTGGTAGATTATATTATTTACAAATTTCACTTGACGGGAGGGAGAGGAATATTAAAAATATATGTATTGAATTCTTGAAAGTACAAGAAAAGGGAGTGTGTGAGTATGTGTGTGTATTAGCTTATAAATTAGCTGGAGAAACCTTAGTATAGATTTGAAATGAAAAGAAATGATTTTATTTTTCTTAGATGTGCAACAGAAAGCAGAATTTTTAACTTCATTCATTCATTGTCAGAGAAATAAGATGTTTTGATGTTTTCCCTGTCCCTTTTAGAAAATACGTACCTCAAAGAGTCTGAAACAGTTTTTATTATCATCATCTCTGCTTTTTCACTCCTCCCACCTGTACATAAATATTTTTAATGTTTATGTGTAGGTTTTTATAGAAAGCAAAACCAGCTGGGCTCCCTGCTCCTTGCCAAGTGTGTTTGGCTGTTTGGTGGCCTCTGCCTGCCCAAATGAACTGTGTCCATTTCGTGAATTCCCGGTTCACATTCTTTACTGATGTTTACACCGAGGTATTTGTCTTTTTATTGATTTATAGGAGGTTGTGTATTATTTCTTATTTCAGTTAATCTAATTCAGAAAGAATACTACTCCTTCACCAGCCCTGGAGCCAAACGCACCTGGGTTTGGGCTTTCCCACTCATGAGCTGAGAAACTTCAGGCCGGTTACTTGACCTCTCTAAGAATTAGTTACTCCTCTGAGAACAAAATGAAACAACACTGACTGGCACAAAACAAAATCTCAGCGTGTAGTTTCCACTGCTACTCTTTTTGCATTATTACTTTTATTCTGATTCCTGCACTGAGTATTTTCCCAGAAAAAGTGTCTTGAGTTCTGATATCCATGGTTTCTCAGATTCTTAGGCACATAACAACTGCTGCAACCAAAGCTCGGGAAAACGAAACTGAAATCACTGAAATATGTTTTTTTATTGCTCTGGTAGGAAAGAGACAGATGAAAGAAAACAAGCTGATTTCGTTTCAGTTACGGAGGAACTTGCAGGGTTACTCCTGGGGTCAGGGCACACTTAGATAAACATCTTAGAGCTGGAAGGACTGGAGACTTGTCTCAAGATTAAATCGTCTCCCTCAAACTGTGCTTGCCAGGGCAGACAAATGGGCAAATGCATTTCAGAAAGGTTTCCAGTCATTCATAGTTGAAACAGAAAGGATCATCTGATTACCTGTGAATGAACCAGTTAAACACACCTGCCATTCCTCCAGCACGTGTTAGATTCACGGCCTTGTTACCGGTTTTGGCATCTTTGCAGTGTAGGTGGAAGGTGGATGGGCACAGGCCTGCCCTGCCCTCTTTTTCCTACTTGGGATGGAGCTTTTGCTCTTCTTTGCTGAATCACTGAAGCAACAAGGCCTGCGTGGAGCCCCGGTTGTGGAGTTGGGTACATCTGGGTTCAGTCGCTGTTTCCCACCTCCCAGCTGTATGATCTTGGACAAGGAGCTGCACCTCTCTGAGCCTCAGAGCCATCTTCTACATGACGTTGCTAATAATACCTTCTCCAAGAGGTCATTGTGAGGACCAAATGAGCTGTGTCAGGGCCAGCACCACCCTGGTACATCTGATGCTCAGTGAATGGAGGCAGTCACTGCTCCAGAAAGGTGGGCGGCAGGTGGACTGCAGCTGTGTGCTCCGCGGTGCAGCTTAGATGTCTCACAGGCACCATGTGCCCCCGGCCGCTGGCTCCTGCCCCTGCTGGGTGGGTCCCTCCAGCTGTCACACAGGGCACACTGCCTGGCAAGTAAACTTGGGCTATATTTTCTCCCTCTGTCGTCCCCCTGACGTCCCCTTGCTCTCCAGGCCTTTGTGCAGTTCACAGACTGGCTGTCGCCCCTCATGTCAGAAAAAAACAGTCAGGAAATCCCGTTGGCTGTTCCTGCAGAGAATACCAAGAATCAACAACATCTCCTCACCCCACCATGGCCACGCTGCCTGGACTGCTCTTAGACCTCCTGTCCCGTCGATCAGCTTAGCCTGCCTGAAAATGTATCTAGAATTCAGCTGCTTCTCGTCACCTCCACTGCTAAGACCAGGGCTAAGCCATGTGATCTTTTCCCCAGACTGTCTAGTTGTCTCCTTCCTGGCCTCCCTGTGCTACCTTTATCGCAAACCCCCCGTACACACCCCCACATACCACCATACACTCGTAAACATACAGGTCCCCCCAACACATACATGTGGTCTCTTCTCCCCTCGTCACACACGGTACCCCCCCCCCAAGAAGCCCCCCTCCCCACGGCCTCTTCTCAACACTTTAGCCAACCTTAAAACCCGAGCAGGCTTAGTGGCTGGTCCTCCAACACTGCTGGGCTCCACGACAGCCCGTTGACTGGCTCTTCTTGGCCTGAAATGCGCCTTCCTTGACCCCTCACCTCCTCCCGTCTAGACCGCTTTCATCTCCAGTGCGTTTTTCCGGTCCTGTCCGACTTTACAGCCCAGCACTTACCACCTCCTGGCATTATTTACTTATGTATCTCCTTTGCTCGCCTTTCTCACCAGAATGTGTGAGGACGAGGGTTTCTGTCCCCTACCCCCAGCCCCAGCTCTGCTGAGGAGGACAGCGCCTAGCACATGGTTGCCCTCAAAATATTTGTTGAAAGATTAATGAATGATTGTGGGCCAGTGCACAAGTGTCTTTATTATTACAAAATTGTCCTGAATTGAAATTTGATGGCTACATGCAATTTGTGGTGGGAAATTTACTCAAATTATCAATTCCTTCACCATAGGAATTGCCTGGCATGTATGGGTGCTCAATAAATTGTGTTGGATGGATTGCTTTATGGCGTTGGAACTGTGGTAGCCATCTGAGGTCTCCTCACCAGAACCTATGGCAGGTGGGACATAAGGGGGATGCCTACCTTCCCGTGCCCCCAATACCTTTTAGCCAGGGGTCATTGTTTCACCCCAGAGCCCCAGGTGCAGCGGCTCTGGACAGCAGCTGTCTGCCTGCCGTTCCCCTTCTCCTGCGGCTGCATCTCTCTAGGGAAATCCTGGTCCTTTCTCTCACCAGTTCATCTCCCTGGGCAATTCCATAGTTCTGGTATTATTGCCCATTGGCTTGACATTCCCATTATCCTATTCCTAGCTTTCTGTAGGAATTTCTCCGTATTTTGGTTTCATTGACCATGAAATGAAGGGATTGGACTTTTAAAATACCACGTACTTTTCAAATTCTTACTCTTCAGTGCTTCCTGCCAGAAAATGCTGACTGCTGAGATGTTCCCTGGCCCCTCCCAGGTCCCCCAGTCCAGCGTTTCCTCAGTGCCCCTCGCCTGCTCCCTCCTGGTCCCTGGAGCACCCTGTCCTAGAGCTCCTCCACTCTACGTTCCTTCATGTCCACCTGCCAGTCAGTTTTCCCCACTCCCTATGCTTCTTTCTAACCATTTCTGAGCTTTAGGCCCAAGATTTTCAGTCTGAGCTTGCATTTTCTGACATCAGCACTTGCCTTTTCACAGCCTTCTGTCCTCCTTTTTTTACCAGCATGCGGTCATCCACTCAGGGACGTCACAGGCCTGGTTGACAGGCTCTGAATGAACACCTGCTGTGTGGCCTCACCCAAGAGGCTCTGCTGCTGTGTACCCTCCGATCCTCTGCACCCTGTCCCGGCCTGTCTTCAGGGCCCTCCCCTGCTTCACAGTTGGCCTTGCCCTCTGCCATGGCAAAGGTGAAGGCCACTCCATATAAGGTCCTTCGGTACCCCTTTTCTCCACTGCCTAATATTCTTCCCAATTTCTGTCCTGCTCCCAGCCTTCCCCATGATCTCTGAGTCTCAGCCCTCCTTGGGTCCAACCCTGCTGCCTGCCCGAGCTGCCTGCAGCCACAGCCCATGCAGAAACAAAAAGCACCTTCCTGGCCACCCCATCTTGACTCAGCTTTCCCTCACCTGGCATCTTCCCTTTGCCACCAAGTAACAGCAGTGCATCCTTTTGTTTCCTTCAGAACAAGACGCAGGTGTTTCCCAGAACTTTGTTCAACTTCAGGCAGTAAGTTTTTTGGTGGAAACAGTGTTCTTCCCCTGAATTTTTAGGGCTAGGTTCTCTTTTCTTATTCTATAGTACTTAAAAGAAGAGGAAAGAAAAAGGAAGAGGAAAGAAAAAAGAAAAGAAATCAGGAGCCAGGCCGATATGCCTTTGTTAATAAGCATGACTCCTGATCCTTCTTGGTACGGGGAGGGAGGTGTGCCATCTTTGAATGTAGGGCCATGTCGAGGCTAAGGGTCCAGAGGAGAGCTTCACCCGTGGGAGGCTGCCTCCCAGAGCTGACGTGGCAGGACAGCCAGAATGTAGCAGCTACACAGGGCCCCCTCCCAGTGCACACACAAGACATTGAGCATTTCCTTCATGCCAGGCCCTGTGCTGGGCGCTGGGCTGTAGAGGAGAACGAGGCCTGACTCCTGCTTGGGGAGAAGCAGCACCTGTTGGCAACTTCAGATTCAACTGTCACCCTCCTAGTAATGCAGAGAAATCCCGGGTCTATGTTGCAGGGAAAGGCCTTGGAGCAAAGTCCAGGAAGAGGGCTAAATGCCTGTGGGTGCTGAAAGCAAAGTCCAGGAAGTGGGCTGAGTGCCCGTGGGTGCTGAGAGGCAGAGGGCAGCTTGAGGCAGGAGTCATGCACTGACAGAGAAAGTGGTCAGAGACCATGCATGGGGAAAAGTAGACTAGGGACCTCAGACCTCAGTTGCTTTCAGAAGAGCCAAGAGGCGGATAAAGCCACACCAAGCACCTTCTGGCCAGGAAATCCTTAGGGAGAGAGAGGCGGCAGGGGAACAGGGAGAGATCCTCAGCCCTGCTCAGTTCTGCAGAGCGGGTCCCGGGGCTTGCCCCACTGAACCTTTGTCTTTTGGTGTCAGAGAAGGAAAGGCCTGGGAACGGGCAGATGTCAGGAACTGAAGACGCCGCTGCTTCTGGACCTTCACCTGACATGTTTAAGGTTCTGAGAAGCCCTGCAGAAGAGACACCTAATGATTTAACCCACCATTCCCTGTACTTCACTGGCCATTGATATGCTCCCCCATGTAACATCATTAAAATCCCATGGAACCAGTGTTCCAAGACAAAACTTTGGCGAGTGCTAGCTTCAAAAATGTTTAAATCCCTGCTTCCTCTGGAATGTGCCCACTTCTTATTCTGTGCAGGGGACTCTGCCATATAGTAGAAAGACGATGGGCTTTAGAGAGGGCTGACCTGGTTTAAATTAACCTTCCTATAAAATCACCTGCCTCGGTCAAGTTACTTAACTGCTCTAAGACTTCGTTTCCTCATCTGTCAAACGGGAGAGATGACATCAGCCACGTTAGAGGGCTGTCGTGGTGGTTAAGTGAGAAAATGATGATAGGTAACACTTACAGAGGGCTTATTATGTGGCAGACACCATCCTAAGCACTTTCGGTATCTCCACCACAGCTCTGAGGTCGGCAGTGTTATCACCCGAATCACACAGGCTGGGCGACCATGGCACACGGATCTGAGGTCGTGCGTGTGTGGGAACTGAGAGACCTGCACCACAGGCACTAGTGTATGGGGGAGGCAGGATCGGAAACACGGTCAGAACACACTCTTCACCACTGTGTCATAGAGGACCTGGCGCACGAAAAGCACCACGTAATATCAGCTCCCTTCTCAGGGGGTGCGTGGATATTGAAGGGGGGGGTCAGTCCTTCCCGAGATTCAACATCATTTTGCAGTCTTTTTTAAATCAGACCTATTAAAGGAATAATCTGTATCTGCTTGTCCACCCTATTGTTCCAGGTCTGACCCTTCTGCTCATTCTACCTCCACATCCTGAGTCACCTCAATTTGGACAGTTGCTCAACTGTCAGCTGGAATTAGGTTACTTCCCACACCAGTTCTGTCGGTGGTCTATACACCTCCCCATTCGGGACCAGGAGTCCTCCTGGAAAGCCCAAAGGGGCCTTAACTTGTTCCTTGGCTTGTTCTCTTTCCTGCACATCAGAGATAGACTTGGGGAAGGTCTAAGAAGACATCCCTTTTATTCAACAAACATTCACTGAATGCCTACTGGGCTAGGTGTATGCCCTGTTTTGTGACTCTTAGATCCATGAGCCCCTCTAACAGCCCTCAGTAGTCCTCCGAGACTGGAATTCTGGGGACGCTTCTCCATCAGTGGTACTGGGGTTGGGGGGGTGTTTTCCATGAAGACCAGTTTTGTTTTGATTCACAAAATACTTCAGGGTTGACAAATCCTGCCCCTGTGAGACCCTCTCATCAGCCCTCTGAGCCCTGTCGTTCCAAAGGCAGTCTCCTTGATTTATGTTTGATTGCAGATTCCCAAGCATGTAGAGTCACCAGCAGGACTAGGTACACAGTGCCACCAGCAGGGCTCTCCCCTAAGCCTCTGAGAGCCACTGCAAATGTCACTCTCCCCTGCTCAGAACACTCCCCACCATCTAGTCCACCAGACCAATATCTGCAACACCTAATTCAAGTCTCACCTCCTCCCCAGTCCCTTCTCCTTCCATTACCTGCCCACCCCTACACACACACACACACACACACACACACACACACACACACACACACACACACACACACACGCCGGTAAGTGACTTATTTTCCTCCTCTGCTCTCTTACACACACCCCACAGCCAGGGGAAAAAGGCTCACCTTCCTGAAAACACTTGACTGCCACCTGCTGGAAGTTTGTCGTAATGGCACTACAAATCTCTGCCACTTAGAAAGGCCAGGGCGCATCCTGGAGCCTGCACTGCTCACACCACTGGGATCTTGGCCCTGCCTGTTGCATGGATCATGCCATCACAGTGTCTTTACTGGAACACTGTCCCTCCAGCTAGACTGAGGGAATCTTGAACATAAGGACTGCTGATTCCTCCACGTCCCCAGTGTCCTTGCCTTCCACTAGGAGCTGGAGAAGTGCTTGTTGAGTAATCTTGGTGCAGACACCTCAGGTCAAGGCACCTGGTCTCTCTGGGTGAACATTCTTTATCTGTTGTAGAGGTGACCAAACTCCCCACAGGCTGTCCGAGTAACCACGAAGATCAAGAGGGACGTGCAGAGGGGGCAGGCCCCATCAGCCTCTCTGCTCAAAGGCTACCACCATCTAAACAGACCAGAGCAAGTCCACATTCATCCTGTCAGTAAACCTGGAGTGTGTGGGATGTTGTGGGGAAGTTGCCCAGTAAGCACATAGCTACCAGACAAGGGTAGTCCAAGGTGCTGAGTCAGTGTCGTTTGTTTTTCCCTAAGCTGTGCCCTTTGAGTAAGCCACACCATCTAAAGCCATTACTCCAGCGACATCCTGGGGCTTCACAAAGTGGTCTTACTCTATTCAGCTGTCCCACCTGGGGCCGGGGGCAAGAGGGTGGGGCAGGCTTTCGCTGGGGTCCCATTTAAAAAGGGGGGGAAACCTGTGTTCTTTCACAAAGCGTATTTCCCCAGAGCCATTCTGCACAGCACGGCTCAGAGCCCATAGGGAGACCCTCCCTGACAGGCACCCACCTCGCTCAGCCTGTCCCAGTGAACCAGCTGCTGCCCCCCCCACCCCCCCATAGCCCATGTGAGGTCTGAGTGCTTTCCTCTCTGCCCTTTCACCCAGAAGCCCAGAGACGACTCGCTCGCTCGGTTTCTGTAGTGTTCCTGAACCAGGATTTTGCCTTCTTACCATTTCCCCTCATTTCGTGCTCGTTTGGGGGGGGGGGGCGGATTGTGTGTTACTTTGTGGCTTTGGAGGCAGGACCAGCAGCAGTGTGGTGGGTAGAGACAACAGTGAGCCAGACAGTGCAGTACTCATTGCTGTCTGTGCCATCTTAAGATAAGTTGGCCTCTTCTGCCCTTAGTTCCTTGCCTGGAAAACTGGATAATGATCACCATGAGAGGATAGGTTATCATGACAATTAAACCAGTCCACTATGAATGCCCTTGTTCCCTTTGGCTCCTCCCAGGTCAGGCCTGGTCTGTGGCTCCAGGATCCTGGTCTGTATTTCCTTCCTCCTGCCCGTGTCAGGCAGCTTAGGAGGAGTGATGCAGCACTAAGAACCAGGTGACCAACCATCCTGACTTACCTGGGACAGGGGCTTCCCCGGGACCCAGGCCTTTCTGAGCTAAAACGGGAAGGTCCCAGGCAAACAAGAGACTTGGCCACCCTAGTAATAACCAACCTCAGCATCTTAATAACTTATTGAAGTAGCAAAGGCTTATTTATTCCTCTGTTCAGAAAATTGCTGGTCTTGGCACAGAGGAACACATGTTAAAGGTTCTGTTCCAAAGTTATGGCTGTCCTGCGCAGTCATATTTATCAGTCAAGTCACAAAGCCAGGCCTGATACTGAGGTGGCCTGTAGACGGTCCCCACAGGAAGGCAGCTAATATGTAGAACCTTAATAACCTACATACTGTCCTTTTGTTTTAAAAAATAGATTTTATTTATTTTTAGAGAAAGGGGAAGGGAGGGAGGAAGAGGGGAAGGGAAACATCAATGTGTGATTGCCTGTAGTGCACCCACTATGGGGGACATGACCTGCAATATAGGCATGTGCCCTGACTGGGAACCAAACCGGTGACACTTTGGTTCACAGGCCCGCGCTCAGTCCACTGAGCTATTACCAGCCAGGGCTGTCCTTTCTCTTTGTGCAGCATTCAGGGTGCTGGGGCAGGGCAGAGGGGACGCAGAGAGAGACACCTGGTGTGTGGATGATGGTCTTGGATGTGGTCATCTTCCTTCCTGTAGACGGCATGTGTGGTTTTCTTAAGGGGCAATTCAGCCTCGCCCGCTCTGCTCAGAGCAGCTGCTGTGTCTCCCTTAGGTGCTGAGCAGCAGTTGATGCCCTCACCCTTCCTGGGTGCCAAGGCCTCTCTGCAGGGGCAGCCTGAGCTGCGGCTCCTCTTCCAGCCCCCTCACTTCTTTGTGTGGAGCCTGAGATTCCTTTCCCTGTGCTGTTCTGAGGGACACAGGGAGACTGAGGTGGGAGAGAGGGTGCCCCCAACTTCTTCCCAGGCTACTGCGCAAGTCCCTGTGTGCTTTGCTTTTTCTGGCCAGCCGGTGAGCCTCCCCTCACTTTTGGAATCTCTAACTCAGAAGTGGGCACACATGTGGCCCCCAACCCTAGGACCACAGGCTGGGCTCCCCGCAAAGCATCCTCGCTCTGCACCACTTGGACGGCAGGCAGCACGGTGGCTGGCCCTGACCCCCTTAGCAAGGACCCCTTGCAACAGCACCCTTGTCAGCTGGAGCCCCCTTGGGTCAAATCTCTTTTGGAAGTAGGTAGCCAGAAAGAGGGTTTTTTTTTTTCCTCTCTCTTTTGTTGTTTCATTTATAGTCTTACATCTAAGATTACTTTCTTGGAGAGAAAGCAGTTTTCCAAAAATAATTGTTCGGCATCTCAGCTGATTTAGTTTCCTTACCTAGTCCAATCATGTAAGAAAGGCCTCTTGATTTTTGTTTTGCAAACTATAGTGCCAAAATCCATGTTAGGATTTATTATTTCTATAAAGCAAATTTGAGTTTTGAAAAAATTGATCAAAATAAGAAATTTTGTATGCCATTTGGTTGTTAGAACTTTTGCCTACATTTCAGAGAAGTGGGGGAAAGAGAGTGAGGGGCGGCGCTGGGAGACACCTCACAATAAAACCACAGGGTGGGGGGCAGAAGGTGGGGAGAGGCTGCAGGTGTGAAAGGAAGGGCAGGAGCAGTGTGGGTAGAGCCAAAAGGTTTCTCCATGGAGGTGACACCTGATGGCACTTTAGAAGAAAGCAGTTCACCAGGTGACCAAGTGGCTAAAGGGAGCCTCACCTGCAGGACCATGTGGGCACAGCTGAGGCCATGTGCTCTTGGGAGCTTGTATCAGTGACCTTGAGCTTTCGGCAGCAGATGAGGAAGTTCGGCTGGAGAGCCAGCAAGCCATGGTGGGGGCCTGGCATTTCCTACTAGGGAGTCTGAGGTTTTATCTGGAAGGCTTGGAGCAGAAGCCAATGAAGTGTTTTGGCCCAGCCTGTTGCAGTGAAGCCAGTGAAGTGTTTTAAACAAGGAAGGTGGGGGATGCCCTATCGCTTACCCCACTGAGGAGGGGGTAAGGCTAGAGAGGAGAGCAGCCTGGATGGAGGCAATGAGCAGGGGATGGAGGGATGTGGCTGGACCCATCCATTGGAGGGCCATGTGAGGGTCAGAGGTATGGAAGGAAAGAGAGGAGGGTGCCCAGCGTGGATCCCGGGATGCTCATTTGGGGGCTGGAGGATGGTGCGGGACCTGGATGGGGAACTGGACTTAGATGGAACCACAAATGGTAAGCCTGCCTCTAGCGGCTTTACCTGGGGACTTCGCATCCATTTGCCACTGCTGTGTCAACTGAGGCTTAGGAACTAAAGTCCAGAACTAATTCTGGTCAGGTTGATAGTGCATGCCCGGAGACTGGGGTTATCAGAGTCAGATGGTGAGGGTTTCTGAGTCAGACTGCAAAAGGGATTAAATTGAGAGAACAAAATCAGTTCTATTCTAGGATATGCATCCGAAGACCTTTAGAACAATCAAGACAAAGATAGTCCAAAGATGACAAGAATTAGTCCTCGGAATGTGAAACGCCAGAACTCTTGCTTCAGAGAGGCTGGTAAAGCCGCATTTAAAATCCAGGTTTTGCCATCTCAAGGCAGAGTGGGGGAGGAGGAGGAGGAGCGGGGCTGCACCTCTCATCTACCTCAAGAGCGCTTCCTCTCAGTCGTGGGGAGATGGGCAGGCAGCGCCTTTTCGGAGCTCATTTCTCCCTCAGCTTTGTGTGTGCACCGACGCACTTGAGGTTCTTAAGCTAAGATGTTTTGAGCGTTGGCTCTGCTGGCATATCGTTTTGGCTTGACGTTTTCTGAAGACTTGTATTCCATCATCTGCATTTAGCTAACTTCACTCGGGAGAGCTGAGTGACGTCAGCAGCAGTGAGCGTGGCCTCTGGAGCCCCACCACTCCAGCTGTGTGACCTCACCCAGCTCCTTCCCCTCTGTCTCAACTGTCTCATCAGTGAAATGAAGAGCACAGCAGTACCTACCTCACTGAGCTGTTCTCAGGTTTGAATTAATCTACGTAATGCAGTAAGAACAGGGCTCAATGCGGAGTGCGCACTTAGTAAGTTCGCTGTGGTTACTGCTTGTCCCGGTGGGAGAAATGAAAAATATAATTATCTTTCTTTTAAGGCCATATCCAAAATCCGTGTTTAGTAATTTAAAAGGCATTGTTTCACAGAAAATATCCCCTGCTAAAGCATCTCCTGGTAAACTAGACTGCAGACACGTGAAGGGGTCGTGTGTTTGTGGTTTAGTTTAACGGGCAGCTGAGAGAGGGGTTGTGAGCAGCCCAGGCACTCCCTGTAATCAGGAGTCATGAGTTACTCCCCCATCTCCCTCAGCTAATGTGAGATTTAAAACCTGTTTGCCCCAGAGTGACCTGTCTGGGTGTTCTTTTCCTGTGGCCCCACTGTAGGTTTCTGAAAGAAGCTGACTGCCTAGAAGGAAACTATAAAACATGAAAATCGCTTTGAGGTGACCAGCAAGTCCAGTGGCTCCTTACCCCTCCCAGGGTGGACCTGAGGTTGAGGAGCTGTGGCTTCAGGTACTGAACCATCGCTTTCCCTGCCTTCCCCCTCGCCCTACGTACTCACGGCAGCTTCCACAGCGGTTCTTTCAGAAAGTGTGGCTGCTCCCAGGCCCTGAGACTTCGAATATTCCACCTCATGCAGTTGTCCAGCAGCTAGACTCCAACTGGTCACAAAGGGAGGGTGGGCCAGCGGGGGCGCTCACATCCAGTGCGCAGCCCTGGCTCGCCGAGGCCCCGAGGGCAGGGCTCTGCACTCATTCCTGGCCTACTTCCCTTAATGTCAGGAATAACATATGGCAGCCGCCCATCAGGACCTTTCACGTGATTAAATGATTATAAAGTGCTTCTTGAAAAATAAATCAGCATAGCCAGGACATTTTTGCAGATGAAGAGTAACAAGGGAAAGGATTTATCCTACTAGATATCAAAATGTATAATCAGACCAAATTGGTAAAGAGAATTTTTTATAATTTGGGGGTGAGAAAGGCTTCTTTTTAAAAAAGTTTTTTTAAATTTATTTATTTTAGAGAAATGGAAAAGGAGGGAGAGAGGGAGAGAGGGAGAAAAACATTGATGTACCAGAGATACATTGATTTGTTGCCTATAGCACAACCCAGGCATGTGCCCTGACCAGGAATTGAACCCACAACCTTCTGGTTCACAGGCTGGTGGTCGATCCACTGAGCCACACCAGCCAGGGTAAGAAAGGGCTTTGTAAAATGTCTCTTTTATTATCATATACAAATACCATAAGCACAGTTAAAAGGCAGAAAGGAAGAAAAAGTGTTTACAACATCTATGGTGAACAAGAATACATTTCTAATACAAATTTATTCATTCAATGTCTATTTATTGAGTACTTCCTGTGTGCTAGGAAGTATTCTGGGTACTAAGGGTGCAAGCAGTAAACCAAACAAAGTCCCAGCTCTTCTCATGCTATATGGTCTAGTGAAGAGGAAATAAAGAAAGAAGTAGATTACCATAGGTTGAATTTTGATAAGGGCTATGGAAAAAATTAAACAGGGTGGGGGTGGTTAGGGAGGATTGTCAGGAAGTTATATTGACATTCAAGGAAGCTTCATTGATAAAGTGATATTTGAGCAGTAATATTATATAGGAAAAATGGCTGAATTTGGGGTTTTTAAAAAATGTCGAATTAACAGGATTTGTGATGGATTAGATGCAGGTTGTGAAAGAAGAAAAGGAGTGAAGAGTGACTCCGAGGTTTGGGGCCTGAGCAGCCAGAGGGACTGAAATACTGACACGGTGTGGCTAAGGCTGGGCTTGGGGAGCCAAGGGCTTTGGTCCTGGGTGTTTCAGTTTGAGGTCCCGCTATAAAGTCAAGTGCAGATGTCAGGGAGATGGTTTTACGAGCTTGGAATGCGGGGAGAGGTTCAGGCTGGCGATGTAAATGTGGGCATTTTCGTATCAATAGCATAGATAGTACAGACAGATCTCCTTGGGAATGGGTACGCACAGGGAGTCCAAGGACATCCATGGGACCCTCATTCAGATAGGAGGGAGGTGAGGAGGAACCAGCTAAAGAGACCAAAAACGATGCCACTGAAGAAAAATCAGGAGAAGGTGGCATCTCTGAAACCAAGAGACGATGAGAAGGGACAGAGATCAGGTCTGCTAGATGTTGCTGTTGGGTCAGATCAGGAGTGAATGAGTGGAAAGCCAGCCATTGGGTTTAGCCATGAGGAAGTCACTGGGGACAGGAGAGGCTGTCTTATTGGAATGATGGGGACAAAAGGCTGACTGGGGTTGGTTTATGGAGAGTAAGAGGAAAGGAATTGGAAACAGAAATGGGGCAATGGCTGGAGAGGAATGGAGCCCAAAGGTTGTTTCCCCCTCCAATAGAGAGTCGTTACAACATGTTTTGATCCTCATGAAAATGGTCCAGTAGATGGGAAAGTGGACGGTACAGGTTGGGGTCCGGGAGAGACTTATGGAGTGATGGCTTCCTCTCTTGAGTCACGAGAGAGGATGAAGCCAGCACACGCCCAGTGTGGGGGTCCTAACCAGCAGCATCTAGATAGGCTGGTAGCTATGGTCGCTGGCCTCCTTTCTCAGTAAAGTAGAAAAGCAAAGTTATTAGCTGAGACTGAGCATCTGGAAGATGCCGGGGGTTTGAGGAGAAAAAAGACAGTACGACGTCCTCATTAGCAGAATGGGAGAGTGAATGGAGCAGGGAGCCTGGACCTCTGGGCAGCACTGGGCCTTGAGGTGAGCGGGCGAGGACTGAAAGGGAGCGCAGCGAGTTCGCTGTGTGTTTTTTTCCCTGCCCCATTCAGGTACCCAGGTGAACATGAGTTAGGAGGCCTGTGGGTACTGAAGACAGGAAAATGGGGCATGAGAAGGCAAACAGAAATGCCTGTGACATGGGAACACCATCTGTAGTGATTTAAAATACAAGTGAAAACAATGAGGTTAGTTTGTACCTCCAACTTGACAGGAGCTTTCGTTGGGGATACAAATTACTGGAGCTTTTCTGGAGCACAATGTTTCAGGAGGCACGAAAACATACAGTGTGTGTCCCCTTTTGCTCTGTGAGTCCTACTTTTAGAAATTTATACAAAGAGATAACAGCTTAAATGTATGAAGATACATGCATGAAGATGTTCCTTCCAGCAGGTGAATGGGAAAGTGAAAATGTGGTGCACACCTAACCAGGAGCACCTGGTTCTCTAGTTCATGGGCATGATAGTGACCGTGAAAGTAAGAGCTCACACTTACGTACTGCTTCACAGATGAGGAAACTTGGGCCCCGAGAGAAGGAGTGACCGCCTCAGTCACGTCGTGTGGAGCTTGGACCCCGGCTGCGGGCTGCACACGGACCTCTTCCGCTTGGTTTGGAGCTGGAGTTCCTTGTAAGGTACTTGTTAGCCTCCTTTTTTGGCCAGCTCACTTTGTGATTTTAAAATATAAATTCTCAAAATGTCTTGCAAATTTACTTATAATGTCTTCATTTCATTATGCAAGGTTTTCCTTGCAGGGGATGCTGGGTATGGAAGGACAGACTTTGTCTGGGCCGCTGATAGAAAGGGACCATATTTCCCTGACTCCCGGATCAGACCTCATGCATGGGACAGGGAAAAAGTAGGTTTACATTTGTATGTGAAGCAGAGTTTATTCTTACATTGTTATTTATTAATATTGTATTATTTTCATACAAACAACTGTAAAAATACTATGGCCCCACCCCGTGTAGTCTGAGAAAGTATAGTTTCTGCTTTCCTGGGACTTCTACAAAAGTTGTAACAAAAATACAAAGATAACAAGTAAATCACATTTACTTCATTGACCTGTCACACATGGCCTCTCAGAGAGAAGCACTGGACTGCAGTCTGGGCTCTGATTTAGTTCTTCCGTGCCCTAGCCTAGCTTCTGTGGGCTTTTCATCAGAAAAACAGAGGCGAGCCTCGATTACCATACTAACTCCTAAAGCAGGCACGATGCTCTTCCCTCCCTGCCAAGTCCCTGTTCCAGTAGCTGGGTGAGAGATGTGCTTGTGCTGTGAATAAGCACCCCGTCCCTTCCCAGCGCCACCCTGGCCCTCCACCACTTCAGAAGAGCACATAGAAATAAACACGACTCTGTGCCTCCTTGTACCGATTCCAGACTTCCAATGGCGGACCAGAGGATGGACATTTCTTCAACCATCAGTGATTTCATGTCCCCGGGCGCCAGCGACCTCCTCTCCAGCCCCCTCGGCACCAGTGCTGTGGATTGCACCCGCAAACGGAAGGGCAGCTCCACCGACTACCAGTAAGGCCGTTAGGCTCGTCCTCCTCTGGCTAAACTTGGTGTCAGTCAGTTCATGGGCGTGGAATGTCCGCAGGCCAGCTACTGTCGGTCCCGGGAGAAGGGACCCTCTCTGAGGAAAGGGAGGGAGTGAAAGCTGCAACTCCAGGTGGCCGCACAGCTGGACTTTCTCCTCTGTCTCTCCCCTGGAAGCTCGTAGCAGGGAGCCTCCAGCATGGCTGAGGCAGTTACTCCCCCTTTCTGTCCTCAAGTTGTTTCGTATCAAGGGAAGAAGAAGAGTCTTAAAGCCAAGTGTTGCCTTTTACCCCTTCCTTTATCTTCCTTTGCTCCTATGAGCAAGACGACTAAAGTCCGTGGATGCAGCCTCGAACTTAGTGAACGTTTGCAGAGTGAGTTAGGTAGGGGCCGTCTCTGAAAAGAGGCCTGGAACATTGAGATTGTCCTTAAACAGTATTGAAATTAGTATGTACCTGTGATATTAAATAGTATTTCTGTTTTTTTTTTTTTTAGACTTGATGACTTTTCTTTTGAGTAAGTAAACTTTCACACTTACAGCCAATACTTCTACACCTGTACAAACACCTAGGGAGCAAGGCAGTGCGTGCAGAACATCCGAAGGCACGTTTTGTTTCATTGAGGCATCGGTGTGGAATCTTACCCAAATGCCCACTTAAGAGGTTTGCTTTTGTTTAATGAGGGAAAATCTCCAAGGAGGTGCCCCCCTACAGCAGATGTCCTTTCTGCTGAAGTTCACAGGTCGAATTTGGGGAGCACAGTGGCTGGAGGTCAGAGGCTCACTAGGAGGTGCTATGATTAATATGTAAGTTACCCCAGATGATTCAGAGAGCAAACGCCCAGGGGATGGAGAGTGGGTGTGAGGCCCGGAAGGCTGTTCTTTCGTGGCAGCAACTTCCCAACAGAGAGACCAGCGGATGTTTTCTCTGGACCATTGACATGTTCTCTATGGTTTGCAGCCTTGTCACCACCCAAGACCTTCAGGGTTTCCTCGGGGACCCCAGTTTGCAAATCTCTTGTAATTCATGGAGACCCTATTAATTAAGCAACTGTAGCCCATTTCTGTATACTTTTGATGTACTCAAGCCACATCTAAAGTCAGGCAGAGCTTCTCTTTACCTAAACAATCACTCTGGCCTCAGTAAGCAGACAGGAGTCTGGACAAAAGGGGAGAGAAAGTTCTCCTTTGCCTGTGCGGCCTGTCTGATTTTCTCTGGACTTGAGGACTAGCTCAAGAAACTCTCTGCCTGGGAGGAAATCCAGGACACCTAGTGGGAACCCCTGTTCCAGAATGCCCGTGATGCGATTCTGCTCCTGAGGAAGTTGGTTTTGGCCTTGAAATTTGGTTGTATGAAGGGTGTAATTCCTCCTTTTTTACAGGATAAAGGAGAAAGGGGAGAGGCCCAGGTAGTAGTCAGTACCTGCCTGATAAATTTAGGAGCTGAAGAAGGCTGTGACCTTGGGTGGGGGGATTTAGAACCCCTTCCTCGGAGAATGTCAGTCTGTTTTCTACTGAAGCACACGATGCCATGAAACTGGATTTCTGGAGTCTGATAAAGGGAGGCAGGTTTACGCTGTGACCCCAGCACCCCCCCCCCCAGGCCGCCCCTCTGTCCCAGTCCACAGGGCTCCCCACCTGGCTGAGACCAGAACGCTGGGCAGCAGTGCCTTTGAAAAGCCACCTTAGGACTCTGCTCGGGGCTTCTTTGTTGGTTCTTTGATTCCCCTCCTCACTTCAGTCTCCGCACAATCTAATACATGTGTCTGCACAGATATCCAAGCTTGGTGTGCTTTGCAAATGAATAAACTCCATTTATCCAGAACGGTTAGGGAACACAGTATTATAGTTATTTGGATATTCTGGTTAACTGAGATTTTCCATAAGTGTTATGTTTTCCCAATTTTCACACATTCAAAATATGGTAAAATATGTTAACATGGAAACTCTATTGAGACTATATATAAATTTCATTTGATAATCTGGAAAACCAGTTCAAGTTTTATAGTAGTTTCAAGTTGTTTTCTTTATTTATTTGACTATTATATATCCATACTCAATACTGTGCCATTTGAGCTTTCTAACTGTTTGGTTTCTGGATAAATGAGAGCCTTGCATATTATGATTAGAAGGTATTTTTTATGTTTTTGATAGTCACATTCTCTTGTGTTTGTTTGTTTGTTTTGTTTTGTTTTGTTTTCAGGGAAAGCATGGACACAGACAAAGATGACCCTCATGGAAGGTACCACGAACCTAGTTATTTGAACTTCAGTGTCCTTACAGCCATTTCCTTGCATAATTGCTCATTCTGTTACTGGGTGCAGGTCCTACCCATATCCTGGGTGGGGGATAAGCAAGGAGGCTCTGAGTGTGTGGGCTCAAGATCATCTCCCTCCAGCCCCCAATCTGGCTAACAACCAATGCCATGTGTTTGTAGAGAGACGTCAGGGGTTAAACAGGGAAATTAATTAAATAGAGAAAAAAGCAAAGATGTTTAACTTTGCTATTAGTTATACTCTCCAGGGGATTGTGTTTTCATCTTTTGCTTTTTTATTTCCAGGTTAGAATACACAGAGCACCAAGGGAGGATCAAAAATGCAAGGTAAGGAGGGGCCCTTGTTCTGTGCGTGAACTGTCCCGGTCCCAGGGCCTCAGAGTGCAGCCAGGGGGCCCTGTGCGTCTGCACATGTCTAACAGTTCTTCTGACACTGCCACATCCATAACGAATAAAGAACGGGGCAGTGGGCTGTGGCTTGTTGTGGCCTTCAGCTTGTTGTGGCCTTCTGCCCCTCACTCTCTCCAGGCTGTGCTGGCCCACACTTGTGGTGTCAAGCATGTGTCATCGGAAGAGGACTCTGGAGGGAGCAGAAAGTCAGTCACGGCTAAGGATCCCCCAGTCTATGGCAAGGTACTCCGTCCTGACTCCAGGGCCCCCAGAGGAGACCTGGCTCCTGGGCTGCACCTTGCCCTGCAGAGGCCCTTACTGCTCTGAGAATTGCAGCCGAAGGCCCGACAGGAGGGATGCCCTGCTCCATTGAGTAGATTCTCTAACTTGATCCTTCCTTCCTCGGCCACACTTGCCAACCCCTTTCCACGTGGGTCCTCAGCCCTCCTGCTGTGGGGCTGTGTCAGGACACAGAACGAAGGGCTGCAGGCTTTGGCTTTCCTCTGGCAGACCCACCTTGGCAGAGGCTCTCAGGGTTCTGTTGCTATGGCAGCAGCAGCAAACTACATTTCCACTGTGGATGCACCTCTCTAGGGGGGACAGTCACAAATGGCAGGGGCAAACCAGTCAGGGAGAGTGTGTGCCGGTGGAACCGGCAGGCTGCCTCAGTGGGCAGCAGCTCCCGGGAGGCAGGGACGTGGCGGTCTTTGGAGGAAGTTCCGGGGGCGGATGTCACACTTGCTGTGTCCATGTGGGGTTGTGTCTGATCCAAGGATGGCAGCGGTGGCTACCTGGTGACTCAGTCGGTGTGTCTCCGGCAGGCCACACGGCAGGCTCCTCGCAAAGCTCACAGACAGCTCACGGGGGACCACGGGACTGTTCTGGGTGTTTTGTTCTTTAAAACCTCCACCTCCCTCCTTTTGTCTTCTGCCCCCACCTCAAAATCCAACTTTACAGAGGCTGAGAGGAAAAGAAATGAGAAGTTAACAATACAGTTTACTCTGAAAAGACAGTTTTTTTGTAACATTTCTCCTTAACTTAAGGTTGAGGTAAGCATTAAAAAAAGTTCAAAAAGTAACTAACTAATACTGACCTGGCAGTGAAGCCAGTTTTTGGGTGACTTTAGTAGAAAAGTCTAGTTTAAAATAATCGCAAATTCTAGATTTGCCTCTTCGGATGACTGTTGAGAACAGGTATAACTTGTTTTTGCCATTGTTTCCTTGCCGCTGTGTTACATTTTATGGAATTTATTTTTCATATTGTTGTTCAGGGAAGCTCACAGTCAAATTGAAAAAAGGCGTCGGGACAAAATGAACAGTTTTATTGATGAATTGGCTTCCTTGGTACCAACGTGCAACGCGATGTCCCGGAAACTAGACAAACTTACTGTGCTCCGGATGGCCGTTCAGCACATGAAAACACTACGAGGTGAGATCCCGGGTTTTACTCTCTTTCATGCCCTTGCTCACAAATGCGTCACCCTTGCCTAGAATGTTCCTAAGTCCCTAAGGGCAGTGTTTATGACTTGCACATGTGTGGCCTCGAGTAATATGCCTGTAATTTTCAGCAATAGAGACAATGCCAGATAAAGTGATTGTTGAGCTTACGTGAGTGTCGAGATGCAGTTTTGCAGCCCTGCACCCCCAGAGGGTAGAGGCCGTGTGCCTGTGTCTGCACGTGCCTATAATCAGACCACATGCTTACCAGAGAGAACGCCGCTGATACCCCGTCTTTCAGTTGTGTGGGCCTGGCTGCCACCTGCGCCATGATAAACCTCAGAAACGCAGGCACATTGAGTGACCAGAAAGTCAGCGTCAGTGCCTAAGAGGAGGATCCATCCTGGCTCCTTTGAGGAGGCAGTCACTGGTCCACGGTCCTTGCTGCCTCCTTATGGTCAGGAACGAACACCGACAGACTCGTCTGCCTGGAATTTTCCCAAGCTGGCGAGGCCCTGTGTGAGGGAGGCGGTATTTTTCTTTTGAGTGTGGTGAGGTTGAGAAAACCAAGGCGGAGATGTGGAAGTGACTTATCCAAACCACAAGAGAAATCTGAAACATATCAGGCATTTTAGTGATTGCCGTTCCTGGAATTTTCCATAGCTCGTCTTGAACTATTTGAGGAAATTGGAAAGTGGGTGCTCGGTCAGATCTCTGAGCTGTGTGGTGAGAGAATTGCATCTTTTTATTTCCACAAAGCCACCAGAAATAAGAAGGAGCTGGTTTTGTCTGACTTTTGATCACTATTCAAAAATATAATTGTTGTATTCTGTGCTTGAAGAAGGCATTTAAAAATTCTTGTTAGCTAAAACAGCAAGACTGAATTACTATAAAACAATTTCCATTAAACTGGAAGGGAAAGCGTGGCAAGTCCTGCGTTATCGCGACAGCAGGGGTGTGGGCCCATTGTCCGTGCCAGCTCTGAAGGTCACAGACACGTCCTGCTTTCCTCCTTCCCCAGGGCACTGTGAACTGGTATGAACCCACTTCATTTCATTTCTTCACTCTCCTCCTAACCATTCTGCAGATTCCAAGTCATCCACAGCTGGCATTTTTCTCTAATAAGTTAGTGTGCTTCTGAGCGATGCCAGGAGGACAGCCATTTAAGCAGAAGTCTTGCTCCATTTCAGTCCCAGGAGCTAGAGTTGCATTCTCTGAAGCAGAGCATTTCTCTGGGTTGCCAGGCTCACTTAACTCACCACTGATGAAGGGGAACTCACGCTAAATGCCTTCTGTAGCGCGTTTACTCGGGGCCCGGCAGACTGGGTGATTGCCCAGGGACTTGTAGAGTGGTGATTTCAGGGACTGCTGGCCTCTCTAGTTTGCTTCTAGAGCGGCCCTCTCCCTTCAAAGCAGTTTGTAACTTCCTTCTGTTTGCTCTTGGTGCTTCCCACAGTGACAAAGGCAGGCCTGTTAAGTCTCCTGTGGGCAACAGTGTTCCCTTTTCAGCAGAATTCTCTCGGGCATTACAGGATTCTGTTCAGAACCAGGTATTACCTCATTTCAGTGGAAGAAAAAGAAGGCAAAGTGCCAGTCCCAGGCAGTGGGGACTAGGCCGGAAGGGGTGAGGCAGTGGAGTGGACTGAGGCATCGTCCAAATATAAAGGGAGCCAACTCTTTCTCTTTTTCCCCCCCAAGGTGCCACGAATCCATACACAGAAGCAAACTACAAACCAACCTTTCTGTCAGATGATGAATTGAAGCACCTCATTCTCAGGGTATGTTGCAATTATGGGATTATTTTACACAGTGTTTATTTTTACAAATGTCAGAGTTCGGTACCGGCATGTGGGAATTTGATGTCTCAATGCTGAACTTTTCTTAGGCCTGCTTCCTCTTTATCTTATTGTTTGGACAGGCCTCACATTCCTTCCCGAGACCTTCCTCCTCCTCTTCTACCCTTGCTTAGACAAAAATTAGAGGTCTGTGCTTCTGTGATTTTAAATCAGAAGAGGCAGGATTTTGTTAATAACAGGCGGTAGTTAAGAATCACACTCCTGCAGGAAGGTTTTAGAAAGGGGCTGAAACTGAGAACAATTGAGAATTTTTCTGATTCTCTCTTAACCACTAGCACAAAAACACCCACTGAAATCTTTATACCAAATCCCTTCAAAATAACAAAACTTCCAGGGACTTCATGAGCCAACGAGGAAAATAAATGGAAGAAGTGGCGCTTGCACCTGCTTGGCTGCAGCTCTTCACTCCTCTCGCTGGTCTCGCTGGTCTCGGTGGAGAGGCCGCTGAGGCAGCCCCCTGGGAGCCCCGCCTCGGCCTCTGCTGGGGTAGGTCTGCGCTCCAAGGCACGTTCCGGCGGAGTGAGAGCCGATTGAAGGGAAAGAAATGGAATTCAGAAACATGTCCTCTTGCAAGAACTGTAAGAAGAAACACAGAAAAACATAGCTAAAAGGCCCCCCGCAGTCCATGTTGACTCGCTGGCTAAGGCCCCTCAGAATCTTGGCTCCCTTCTTTGAGCGGACGTCGGCAAAGCAGGCGTTAGTCCGAGTGGACCTTCCCCGCAGCACTCGCTCCCCTCCCAGCCTGGCTCCCCTCCCCTCCCACCAGCCTGTCTGCTCACTCCAGTGTTCTCCGCCCTTCCCATCATGATGTGCTGTATTAACTGGAAAGCTTTCAACTGCAAGGAACAGAAGACATGATGAACAATAGGGGTTTTTTTATTTTTCATTTTTTAATTAGTTTACATGAAGTATTATTTTGTATTAGTTTCAGGTTTATGCATAGAGGTCAGCCAATCATATACTTTACTAAGTGTCCTCCCTGATATTTCCAGTGCCCAGCTGGCACCATACCATTGATAGTTACTTACAAAATAGTCATGAGGGTGTAAAGTACAGCACAGGAAACATAGTTGATAATATTGTAACAAATCGGTTTTGTTTCTCAAGTATGGCTGGTCCTGGGGTCGGCAGTGAGGGGTCAGTGTGGTGCCCCAGTGAGGTCAGCAGCAGCCATGCTCTCGGTCTTCACACACAACCGTGCTGGGCTAGCAGTGCAACTGCTTTCTCAGTGTAGCAAGACAGCTGTGCCAGGGAAGATAGGGCAGGGGCGGCTCCGGGCCAGTGGTCCTTTCCATCAGGAAAGGATGTGCCTGCTTCCCGGAAGCCCAGCAGTAGACATCAGCTTGTGGAGAAGACTTGCCTGGTCTCCCCCAGTGGCAGGCCAGGTTGCAGAGCCGGGCTTAGATTTCCCGCCTCCATAGCAGACGCAGGCAAGCAAGAGGGAGACAGGGTTCGGGCCTGGCCCCAGCAGCATTTGCCACACACACTTTCCAGAGCCACATCTGTTTGCTGGATTTCCCCTCAGAAATGGCTCTCACAGCCCCAAACAGAACTTCACCTGTGGTCTGCTTGGCACCTCCCTTGCCACAGAAGCCGTCCTGGTGCCACCTTTTGGGCAGCTGTATTACTGCCCCTCCCCAACACACTCGTACATACTTATTGTTACGCCAGATCTTTGCCAGCTTGGATAGATGCAGTTCATTTTTTTTAACTTCTTTTATCTCTGCCAAAACATCTTCCTTGGATGGTCCCACATTCTAGCTTGTCATTAGCAATCCCTTAAGGCTTCATGTGACTTGTAGATCTGCTAGGCACACCTTCTGTGTCTTTCGTTTTCATTCATGCACTAATTCAGCAGACAGTTTTGAGTACTTACTGTATAAGTGTGGCACTATTCTAGGAACATCCACTCGCTGCTCAGCACATCAGGGTGGGGCCAAGGCTTCCCAGCGAATTAGTGATGACCTGTTGGTTGCCACTCTTGGGGCATAGTTATCTGGACCCACCTCTGCCCTCACCTCTCCAGCCCTTTCCTAACAGATGTCCTTGTTCTCAGAAGTTGCGGCTGTAAGCCATGTCTGCTGCGTCTCTAGAGAAACCAGCAGGGCCAGCGTCAGCAGCCTGTGACCTGTACAGTCACACAGGGCCCAGTGCTTGGTTCTAATGCTCTGCTGTTGCCACCTTGAAAATCACAATTTTTTGTATAAAAGTCCCTGCATTTGCATTTTGTACAGCACCTATAAATTATGTAGCTGGTCTTGATTGCCACACTGGTACTGGTAATTTGATGTTTTTAAGGGAAAAAAGTTTATAAATTGTTTTATGTATATAAATATATAAAGTGCCTTTTATAGTAACAAATGCTTAGTAATTTTAATTCCTTATCATATGCTCACACTTAGTAGGGTACATAACAAGGATTTCAATGCTATTCAAGCTAAATACTCCATCTTAGGCTTACCTTCCCTGCTCTTGTTCCACACAACACCAGTTGGTCCATCTTCCCCGATGAAACTTTTCTTTCTTCTCTGGCACACTGCAGTGGCTGTGAAGTCCCGCCCAATCCCTTGCCAGTTCCAGGTACCCAGTTCCCAGGAATTTGTCTCAACAGCAGGCAAGGGCCGAGCAGATTGGCAGCCGGAACAGCGCATCTACGTTTCCTCACCACTGCAAATCTGACTGATCGTGTGCTTTACCAAGTGCCGTTAGAAGATCTTTGGTGCACAGCGTGTCAGGCGCAGTCCACCTGATCAGTGTGTAGTGTCCAGATACTGCACTTGCCCGCAGTTTGAAAAGCAGGCAGACCGCCCAGGCTCTGGATTATTTACGAACACCATCCTCCCCAAGAGCGAGCCAGCCCCTGGTCTTCTGTAGTGCTCATGGTGTCCTCACACCTCTGCTCTTTAGTTATTCCCGCGGCCGCTGCTGCTTGCCCTGGCATCATCCATCTGCCCGGTGAAGCAGGTCTGAGCACCCGGGCCGGCCCTGCGCTGACTGTGCTCACTGGCCTTTGGAGACCCTGGCTGGGTTGGACTCTACTTGGCTCATGTCGTCTGTTCAGGCCTGTCTGTGCCCAGATGTCAGGATGTCACAGTCACCTTCTTCCTGGGAGCCTTTCGTACCTCACTACTTCATCAATGAAAGGCCTCAGAATACTTCTCTTGTGGGATATAAGATTGTCTGCAAGGCAAATGAGGAAGTTATTAATACCCTTGTTTCTGACAGAATGAGGCTTCCAGCAGATGGTGCTTGGAAAGTCGCTTCCCCCTCACTGTCATTCCTTGCCCCTGGGCCAGCTTTGAGGCCTAACTTAGGAAGGGATTGCTCCTAGCCCCCGCCTCGCTGGGTGGCCCACCAGCCTCTCTCAGTCCCTTTACCCCAGCACAGGTGCATGCACCATTCCTTAACCTTCTGGCACATGAATTTGTTTCCTAGTTCTTTGAATTAAACTATATCCCAAGGGCCTTTTTGTGGAAAAGAGAATGGAGTTTTTCCAAAGAGCAGACTGAGCGCTAGTGAATAAAGCAAGATAGTGCCCCAGTGTGTATTAGAACTGCAGGAGCCAAGAACAGAGTGAGTGCCTGACAGACTGTGGGGAGGTTCCCGGTCACTAGGATTCCCCCAGCAGGGGTCGAGGGGTTTTCCATCTGAAAAGCTGTGGCTAGGAATCATGCACACGGAGACAAATACTAGAGTTTTGGCAGTTACCTGCTCAGTCTCTCTAATGAACACTTCTGTCTCTACATCTGTCTTTATTTGGCACTTTAGATTTTTACTTGTATTTAAAGCAAAGAGTGCCCTGGCTGGGGTGGCTCCGTGGATCGAGCACCAGCCTGCGAACCAAAGGGTCTCTGGTTCAATTCCCAGTCAGGGCATATGCCTGGGTTGCAGGCCTCGTCCCCAGTAGGGGGCGCGTGAGAAGGAACCACACATTGATGTTCTTCTCCCTCTGTTTCTCCCTGCCTTCACCTCTCTAAGAGTACATAAATAAAATCTTAAAAAATAATAATAAAAAATAAAGGGAAGAGAAGATAAGAAGAATGTAAGGGGAAATTTTTGTTTTTCTTTTCTAACCTCACTTAGGAGCAATCAGCCTCACCCTGGGTCAAAGGATAATATTTGGGAGTAGTAGATTTCAGCCCTGTGTACGTTAGAATCACTTTGGGGCAGAAGTAGGGGGTAAAATAATATCAGTGATCTAGCCCTACCCAGATGATCAGCACAAAACAAAACAAAACAAAACAAACACTGCTCCAGCCCTGGCTAGTATGGCTCAGTAGATTTTGAGTGCTAGCCTAGGAACCAAGGGGTTGCTGGTTTGATTCCCAGTCGGGGCACATGCCTGGGTTGCAGATCAGGTCCCCAGCAGGGAGCGTACAAGAGGCATTGATGTTTCTCTCCCTCTTTTTCTCCCTCCCTTCCCCTCTGTCTAAAAATAAATAAATAAAATCTTTAAAAATATTTAAAAAACAAAAACAAAAACACTGCTCCAAATACTGAGAACCACTGTCCTAGCACTCCCTGAGAATGGAGGTGTTCAAGATGGCGGCTGAGGCATTGGAGAAGGGATTCTGATCTTACAGTTTTCTTCTCATCTCAGATTCTAGGATTGTACATACAGTTGTTCTAATCAGAGCAATAAAATATGACGTTTCTGGACTTCAGTGCTAAGGAATCGTCTTAAGCTAAATTCTGCTCTGAAATAAAATTTACATAATTGGACTTTCCCCTGTAATTATCAGGTCATAGATATAGATATATAGATCTGCCTTGGACAGAATCTTACTTTTCCCATAAGGCATCTGTCGTAAGCGCCCTATTCTCAGGATGCCCATTAAACCACCGAGAGAGCAGCCCTGTGCTTTGGGTACTTAGAACACCAGCCCTTGTTTGCTATCAGAGTGATTGCAGTCATGTTCCTTGAAGTGTGATAAATTGATTATCCATTTCTCCTGATTAGGCAGCAGATGGATTTTTGTTTGTCGTAGGATGTGACCGAGGGAAGATACTCTTTGTCTCAGAGTCTGTCTTCAAGATCCTCAACTACAGCCAGGTATTGCTCCCGCCGGTGGTGCGGCTGCACCACAGCCGCAGAGGCCACCCCCTGTCAGAGCAGTCACGTGCCCCAGTCACGCGTGCAGTGCGTCTGTTGTCTGCCACCAGTCCCTCCTCCAGAGAATTCTCTACATGTTAACAGGGAAATGAAGTTAAACTTAGAAAAATCTTTTAATATATGTATGTTCCATGTCTCCGCCATTTGAAAGGTTTGGCTCTGATCTCAGCAGCAGCTTTTTAACTTTCTTACCGCTGCAGAATCAATACCCTACAACTATGAGGTAGGGGTGCGGAGTGAGGGGCAAGGGAGAAAGGTAGGCAGATAATGCAGTGCCAGAGAACAGGAGAGGTGGGGCGCCACACGCGATGCTGTGTTTGCAGTGATTACTAGCTCTGTGGAACCTCGCCTCCTCTAAAACCGATTGTAATGGTCCATGCCTTCCGTGAATGTCAGTAGGATCAAATAAGATAAACATTTACGAAAGCTTCCAGAGCACAACTTTTCACCTGTTGTGTCCCTAGAGTTTTCATTCTGTGTCCATCCCCCCATTCACTCCTTCAACTCATTGCATGCTGGTGGTTGCATGAACACTGGATAAAGCAGAGGAATTAGAGTCAAAATAACACTTGTGTGCATTAGAATTAATGTAAGTATAATGTTGTCTGAGTGTTTTATTCCTCTAGTCTTAAAAGAAAGTTACAGAGGAACTGTTTATTGTCTCTGCTAATAGGATAGGGCATGGAGGCTTAAAGGGGCCCGATGCAGAGCCCTTGCCGACAGTCCGCCCCCTGGGGTCTCAGAAGGGACTCCACGGGCATCAGAAATGAAAAGGCACACACAGAGCCTCTGGGGAGCGTGAACTATTTATTTAATCAAGCCCCTTCCCTCGTGTGCTATCACAAGCAAACTCCCGGTGCCTCGTGCGTTGTGTCCATATCTAGGCGAAGTGATTGCATGTGTATACATGTCCACGTACCAAGTGTTTGCAGTTGTCATGCTTAAAACACAACATCTAAGCAAGGCACTTAGATGATTTATGCTCTTCATGCTACTGACTTGTCATTTTTGATGGTTCATCCCCACAGAATGATCTGATTGGTCAGAGTTTGTTTGACTACCTACATCCTAAAGACATTGCCAAAGTCAAGGAGCAGCTCTCCTCCTCCGACACGGCACCCCGGGAGCGACTCATAGATGCAAAAAGTGAGTGCAGAGAAAGCTGCCGCTTCCTCAGGACCCCGCTCAGACCTGAGCGCAGAGCGAAGACCGCAGACCGTGCGCCATGGTCTCAGCCTCTGGGTCCCTTCCTCTCTGCCCTTTATCAGTGCCACAGGTGCTGTCTTTGGCTAAGTGGAATCGTGTACATTCTTTTGTCTTTGTCTTTGTTTTGTTTTACATAAAGGAAAAGAACCTCAATGCCCAAATTCATTGAGAGGAAAAATAGCTACTTGGATTTGATTCTTTCTGATTTTTAGACATTTTTTTTTCAGCATCAGAAAATTTTCTGTTGTATGCTTCTAAGTTTAAAGGGTTCACGCAAGTTTGTTTCCCCTGAAAATGAAATCATCTCTGTTTATCTGAGGTGCACACTTGCAGCCTCACAAAAGTAAGAAAACTTAAAATATAGATATGACCTTTCTTTGATGGAAGTGGTTCCTCATTGTATCAGCTTCCCTTCCTGGCCTCCTCCTTGAAGCACTGGAAGCACTATTCACACTCCCCGCAGCTTCCTGTCCTGACCCTCTCCTGGGCCTCCTGTGTGCAGCCCTTGTAGGTCTCTTCTCCTTTAGTCCCTCAGGAGGCTGTGCAGTACAACAGTTAGGAGTGTGGGCTCTGGAGTCAGATTGCTGGGCTCACTTCCTGACCTCACCAGTGACCAGCTGTGTGACCTTGAGCAAGTTACCTAACCTCTCTGTGCCTGAGCTTTCCTATGTGCATAATAGTAGCCATTCCACTAGGTTATTGTGAGGATTGAACATGTTAATATACATAAAGCATGTGGGACAGTTCCTGGCATATCTAAGCACAATCTCAAGGTTGGTATTCACTGTGGCCCAGTGCAGATGTGGCCTAACTAGTTTCCTGCTTCCAAGCTCCCATTGTAATTCCTGGAGGCAAATACCAGCGAAGGAATCTCCTTTAAACCATGCTTTTCATTAAGGTACTCCTCTTCTTCCTCAAAGCACAATGCAGTTCCTGGTACCTGTTGTCCTTTATAGTCTGGCCCTTGCAACAGTGTAGTGACCTAAGGAGGAAAAGATGAGTGGTGGTTGGTCCCTACCTGTAAAGCCCTTACTGTGTAGTCATGGAGCCTGGGAGACAGACAGCTCCCTGCATAATAGGTGCAGCCACAGAGAACGAATGATTCATTCTCATGGGGGCACGGGGAGAGGCCTCACTGAGTAGGCGACAGCTGAGGTGGGTTTGAAAAGATGAATTAATGTTTGCTGGGTGAAGAAGAGAGGAAGAGCTGAGGCAGTGATCTGTGGGTGGGAGCAGAGGTGTGGCCCCGGCAGTGTGGCCTCCACTGTGTGGCCTGTTTGGTGCAACTGGGACAAAACATGCAGGGGAGGGGGAGGCGGGAATATGGAGACCTTTTTGTCCGTGGGGACACAGTGAGGGCTCTGAGCCAGGTGGGACAGGCCCAGATTGGCACCCAGGGGAAGACCCCTGAGGTGGCAGTGTGGGAGGCGCGCTGCAGGGGGAGGCCCAGGAGGGGCCCCGGGCAATAGCCTGTGCCCTGACGGTTGCTGTCGGGTGGGCAGTGGGGTGCACCCCCACACGTGCGCTGCAGTGACAAGCAGCCGGCGTGTCTGTCAGGGGCTCGGCCAGTGCTTGTCGTCCGCAGACGCTAATTCAGTTGGTTTCATGCAGCATAGTCTGGTGCAAACGTAATGCAAACCACAAATAGGAGCCACGTTTGCGATTTAAAACTCTCTGGTAGCCACATTAAAAACAGTAAAAATAAGTGTAAAACTAATTTTAGTACTATATTTTATTTAACCAAATAAATCCAAAGTGAGATCTTTTACTTCTCCTCGTACTAAGTCTTTGGAATCCTGTGAGTGTTCACACCGCACAGTCCAGTCAGAATAACTGCATTTCAGGCGGTCAGCGGCTGCCCGTAGCGAGTGGCTCCCGAACTGGACAGCACAGGCCTAAAATGCGGTCCAGGACCCTGGGCTGAGAGTTGGAGGGTGTTCTGCTTCATCCTTCCCATTTCAGTATCGACATCTTGCCCGTCCTTCCAGGCCCAGCCCAAGTTCTTCCTCCTCTGGGAAGCACAGGTGGTTTCTGCCATTCGTTTGGCACAAATCTCGCATCGCCCGATGTTGTTTTTAAATTTTTCGTGGTGAGCTTCCACTTCCCCTTCTCAGCAGCGAGCGCCGCTGCACAGGAGCCCTGAGCTTATTTCCTTCTGTCCCCCGGGGCACGCAGGCCACTCACCCAGTGGCTGCGTTCTCCATGATCTGGAAACATGTCCGGGCAACACACCTCTCCCTGCTGCATCTTTTAAGGTGTAGACTAAGGAGAAATGTTATTCTCGTGTCAGTGTTATAGGACTGTGAGGCAGGAAAGAAGAGGTTTTCTTCAAGGTCACACTCCCCAACCCGACAGACATTACCCTCAGTTTATCACATTTTGTGTATTGATTTGCAGCTGGACTTCCAGTTAAAACAGATATAACCCCTGGGCCATCTCGGTTATGTTCTGGAGCACGACGTTCTTTCTTCTGTAGGATGAAGTGTAACAGGCCTTCAGTAAAGGTTGAAGACAAGGATTTCCCCTCCACCTGCTCAAAGAAAAAAGGTAACCATTTCACGCATCTGTAAAAGCCCTTACAGGGAGGCTTGCCTGCTGCACCGGTTCCCTCAGCAGGGTGTCGGTCGGTGTCGGTCAGCTGGCCAGAGCGGCAGCTTCCAGGACTGCAGCCAGGACCTCGATACTTGCCAATCCCTCCCACCCCCACCGACAACGTAGGACAGTCTGGAGCAGGGAATGCTGGGAAGCCTGATGTGTTGCCATAATGACCAAGATTCCTGGGAAGACTTCCTCTCTTTAAATTCTCTGTGATTGGTTGGGAAACAACACTACCATCCACTATTCTAACTGCCTCCTGAGCAACCCACCAATCCATCAAAATTACTTCTGCTAAATTCACCAATGACCTCTGTGCTAAATGCAATGGTCACTTTTCATTTTTCCTCCCATCTTCCTCTTCTCTAGAATTCTGTGAGACCGCAACTCCTCATCTCTCCCATCCTTGGTCGCTCTGGGCTCTCTTCCTGGTTCCTTTCACTGGCCCCTCTTCTGTCCTGGGCCACCTTCTCTTTTTCTATCTCCTCTTCCTCCATAGGTGGCACTGCCTATCCCTTAGCTTTCAATGCCATTTATATTTCAGTAACGTCCAAGTTTATATGTCTAGCCCAGACTTCTCTTTTGATCTCCAGACCCATGAATTAACTGCTTATTAAATCTACCCACTTAGATATCTCAAAGGCATCTTAAACATGGTAAATGTAAAAGTAACCACCTGATCTTCTCCTTGATATAAGTAAATGGCAGCAGAAACAAATAATAAACCAAAATGTAATCTGCCGTTCATTGAATTGCACATACTAGAAGCCTGCAAGGCACCCTCACCCCACTTTACCCCTCACCCCCAGTCATGAAATCTTGCCACGGTGAATTCCTTTTGCAGAAGTTATGTGTTTATCCACCTCCACGTTTACCACTATCATTGGATCATAGCTACGCTCAGCTCTCCCCCAGTCTTTGCAAAGTGGGCTCCTCACGTTTGCCATCTCTCCACACAGCAGCCAGAATGATCTTTTTAAAAAAAGCATATCTTGGCATGGGAGTAAAAGACAGAAAACTGTACAAGAACAACAATTAAAATTAAAAAAATTAAAAATAAAAAAATAAAAGCATATCTTTTTATCAGTTTCCTATTTGAGACTCTTGGATAGGTCCTATTGCTCTTGAAGAAAAGTTAAATCCCTAACATGATTTGTTTTCCACAGTTCCCAACAATTAGCACAGACCCAATGCTTGTAAAACCCTCCATAAGGATTTCTTTATTGTTGAAACCCGAAGATACTCCACACTTAAAGTGTCCCAAAGTGAAACCTTTTCTTCCTCTCTGACACATAACTCTCTTCCCTGAGTCAGTGACTTGTTCCAGCAACCACTTAATCCAAAAAATTTGGAGTCGTCTTCATTTGCTTTCCTTCCTGCCAAATTTTTGGATATTTACGCCAACTCCCAGGAATTCTCAGAAGCGTCTTCCGAGTCCTCGCCTGCCTCCTCCTCCTAGCATGGCCAGAACACGGGCCTCCTTGTCTCTGGCTGCGTGATCTTTCTTCTGGTTTTCCCTCTCTTCTGGTTTACCTGTCCCTCTGCTTCTAGAGCATCCAAACCCTAGTTTGATTTTGCAGTTTCCCCACTCAGATACCTTTGGAAGCTCTCCATTTCCTATCAGAAAAGACTAACACAATTGTTAGCAAAGAATCCAAGGCCCCTATCGTTTGCCCCCAACCTGCCTTTCCAACCCTACCCTCAGCCCCACCCCACCCCCACTCCTCTCCACTTCAGCCACACAGAGCTCTCTGCCCTTTCCTGTACAGGATACACTTCTGTGCCTTTGTACATCCTCAGCCTTTGCACATCCTAGTCCCATAGCCAGTGTTCGTCCTTCTTTCTCTACGTCCCACTGTGTTCTTCTGGGCCACCTTCCTTTCCCCAGGTAGTCTTACACGCTCCCGTGGTTCAACCAGCTCTACTAAGCACGCACGACACTGGATGGTAGTTATTTTTCAGTCTTCCTTTCTCATTGGATGCTCACTGTTGGAGAGTAAGGCTTGTTTTTAATTATTTGACTCCCTCCCAACATTCCCGCCCACCATAGGCTGCCCATGCCTCCTTACCCCAAAGCCACACTGACACTCACCATGGACTTTGCTTTCTAGCAGATCGAAAAAGCTTCTGCACAATCCACAGCACAGGCTATTTGAAAAGCTGGCCGCCCACAAAGATGGGGCTGGATGAAGACAATGAACCAGACAATGAGGGGTGTAACCTCAGCTGCCTCGTTGCAATAGGACGGCTGCATTCTCACGTGGTTCCACAACCGGTGAATGGGGAGATCAGGGTGAAGTCTATGGAGTATGTTTCTCGGCACGCCATAGATGGGAAGTTCGTCTTTGTAGACCAGAGGTAAGCGTCTGCACGCTACTCTTGAACAATAATGGAAGATTTTCAACCCTGAGCAAAGCAGAGGCAACTGGGCGATCGATCTGCTGTCTTTCCTAAGAATAAACAGAGAGAAGGAAGTGGTGGAGATCTCTTCTAAAAAATGAGAATTATCATCAGAATATCATTATAAACACAGAGATTTTTCTCTGTCATGCCTTGTTGTGTAGAAAACCACATGCACTTAGTAGGGTGGTTTGGTGTCTGTGGCCAAAAGAGCAATGGTGGGCATAGTACCGACGGACTGTTCGAGGACCACTCCTGTGACTGGGTTCTGGAACCCAGGCCCTGGCAAGAGTGTGGTCCTGAGGCGCTCGGTAATCTCCTATGGCTATTCAAGTTTTAATCTAATCAATTAAAATTAAATAAAATGAGCAAGGAAATTCCTCAGGCTCACCAGCTGCATTTCAAGTACTCAGCAGCCACATGCGGCTCACGGCACAGACACAGGGCACTGCCATCGTCACAGAGAGTCCTGCCGGCAGCACGGGTCCGGTCCAGTCTTGTCTTTCATGGCTGAGGAACCGGGGCCCCTCCCGAGGCCTGGCTTCCCGCGGGACTCACGCTGACTGGCAGTGGACCAGAGACCCCAGGCTTCCCACTGCTCTCTGCTGCCCTTTAAGAATATTCACAGGGTAGTAATTTTTCTGGCTACTCGAAAGTCACTACATGATGGAAAAGGAGACGGCTGTTTTCCAAGGTCCTGTGGCTCCTGCTGCTGGAGCTTCTGCTGTTTGGCTCTCCTGATAAAAGCAGGCAGTGACGAGCAGAAATTCTGCCCCGGAGCTTCGGTTCCAGCCACATTTTTATCTCACTAATATCATTGCCATTTTTAAACCTCCTAAAATTTGATTTCTTGTTATAACAGCCCCTTTGAAAGGCTTCTTTGCTTCCTTTCCTGGTGATTTTGTAACCTTGGTGTCATTCAGTTACATGAATTAAATAAATAAAATCTCCACATAGTAAGCCCTCTGAATAGCCACCTAGCCTTGACCTTGTTCTCATTGGCCGAAGCAGGGGTCACCCACTGCAGAGATGCTATTTTCTGAGTGGCGCTTTTTTTTTTCTTTTAATATTTCCTTCTAGGGCAACAGCTATTTTGGCATATTTACCACAAGAACTTCTAGGCACATCATGTTACGAATATTTTCACCAAGATGACATAGGACATCTTGCAGAATGTCATAGGCAAGGTAAGCTTGGCTGTGCAAAGGAGCATAAGTTTAAAATGCCCCCTTGCTTCTAGACTAGTCCACACACTCTTCCAGAGAAACCGCCCCACTGCTGTGGGAGTCAGCCAGCCCAGGAGTCTCAGCCACGGCCAAAATATCTGTGCGGAGAGGAAGCTGAGGCTCCCAGGCCCTGTTCATCCCATTACAGATAACCTGCCCCTGACTACCCAACAGTTTTTTGTACGCATGCCGGGTTAATTTCTGGAAGGCATCTCTTATCCAGAGGATTGATCTGGACCCCATGAAGATTTAGTATGGCCCAAACAATTCTAATTCTTTTTCATAAAGACCCACGCTGCTGCCCTGGCTGGTGTGGCTCAGTGGATTGAGTGCCGACCTGTGAACCGAAGGGTCACCGGTTCAATTCCCAGTCAGGGCACATGACTAGGTTGCAGACCAGGTCCCCAGTAGGGGGTGCACAAGAGGCCACCACACATTGATGCTTCTCTCCCACTCTTTCTCCCTCCCTTCCTCTCTGTCAAAAAGTAAATAAATAAAATCTTTAAAAATAAGTAAAAAATAAATAAAATCCTGTACTGCTGCCTGTATTTGCCTCTTGATTGATGGCACGGCCCCATGTTGACCCCTTCCTTTACTTCATCATCCACCAGGCCAGCTCATTCACCTCAGACATGAGTGTCCAAAGGGGACCCTTTTGCCACCTCCACTGTCCTGGTCCAGGCCCTTGTGCCCACCTTATGATTATGACAGACTCCTGACAGGCTATCACAGTCTGCCTTCTGCCCCCAGTCCATCTTCCGTCTTCCGTAGTTAACCCTGGTAAACATCACATTGTCAGTATAAACCTGCCTGCCTTTACACTGAAGGCTAAATGCGTTTTATAGGCATTCAAGACCTTTACCTCCTGGCCCCAGCCTGCCTCCTCAGCACCTCTGCCCACCCCCATCCTTGCCTGCAGAGGCTGTGTGCTGCAGCCGCAGGGACCATCTCACTGGCCACCCCCGCCCCACACACACACACACACACTCCTCCACAGGCCTTGTGTCCCCTCCCTCCTTTTGGCAAACTTGTATCCATCCCTCAAGGCTCCCATCTCCTCCCCTGCACAGCTGCCTCCCATCCCTCTCCTGAGGCCAGGCACCATATCCTGTCTCCAGTGTCCAGGGCCTGGCACACGAAAGAGGCTCGTTTTGTGTCTGTTACACAAAAGAGTAGGTTTGAACAGGCGAGTGACTTCTCTGGACTCAGATGTCCTAAAAATGCTGTCCTGCCCTCGGGCTGTGTGACGGGAAAAGAGCGCCATGCCTTCGCAGGGTGCCTGCTCCTTAGTTGGTGCTCACGTCTAGCTGACTCCAGGTGAAGGTCTGTAATGCAGCCAGTCATTTCCGGGAGCTGTCAGTTCACACACTATGAAAATTAATGACAGATTCCCAAATGAATCAGGTTCTGAACCAGCCCCTCAGAAATGAGCCATTCTCCGAAGTGCCTGCTCCCGCGGCTTATTAAAGGGCGATGGCATCGGAGCCTGATGCACTTAGGGTTTGGTTAGTTTGTACCCTGATCTGAGGAAGCAAAGTTGTTCATGGTTTCTTTGCATTTTCAGTTTTACAGACGAGAGAAAAGATTACAACTAACTGCTATAAGTTTAAAATCAAAGATGGTTCTTTCATCACACTGCGGAGTCGATGGTTCAGTTTCATGAACCCGTGGACCAAGGAAGTAGAATACATTGTCTCAACCAACACTGTTGTTTTGTAAGTGTTTTTCCTACATCAGAAGCTCCTTCGCTTCCAAACGAAAGGCCCTAGGCCCTTTACCTGGGAAAGGGGGCTCAGGCAGCAGCCAGTGTCACATCGTTTCCTGCCACCTTGCTAATGTCCCATGAAGCCTCAGCATTGGCAGGAGCCAAACGGGCTGCTAACGAAGGACAAGCTTCAGTGCTCATACCATGCAGGCCCCAGCTCGTGGCCCTGCTCCAGGAAACAGCAACATTTCCCTCCAGAGAAAGCAGCCAGCCTTTGAAATCTGCAGACCCTGCAGATCCTGCACCCTGGGCACCCACTCTATTCTGTGGAGGGAAGGGGTGACCACCCATGAAAGGCTCAACCAGGCATCAGCTCGTCCTGGCCTGGCTGAGGATGAGGGGCTATCCATGCCCACCAGGCTGGTGGCCCGAGTACTGGCAACTGGACGGCCACTCAAAAGTTGCCACTTGCTAAGAGCAGGGAAAGGAAAGACCCTCACTTTGGCCAGGCCTGCTCCCCACATCACTTTCCCCATGGTGTCCAACCCCCCCACCCCATCCCTCCATGGTTAGAGCTGAGTGAGGGGCTAGGGCTGGGGCTGCGCGTGCTGCAGGCTGGCAGGAGAGGCAGCCCTGTGGCCGTGCAGGGGGAAGTTGCCACCTCTGCCGGCCGGCGTCCCGCATGAACTAGGAAGGCCCAGGCAGTCAGCAAGGCCAAGAGCAGGACGCTGTCCATCATGCTGTGACACGGCGAGGAGACCCTTTGAGCCACTCAGACAGACCCTTCATTTTCTGGCCTGTCCAGGTCCAGAGTGGACACCGGACACCTTGGCCAAGGTGAAAGGTGCACGGCTCTGAGCAGGCCTGACTCACGTTTCCTTATTGCTGGGATGTTCACAGAGCCAACGTCCTGGAAGGCGGGGACCCAACCTTCCCGCAGCTCACAGCGTCCCCCCACAGCATGGACAGCATGCTGCCCTCTGGAGAAGGTAACTATGCACTGCCGGGCGCCGGGGCTTGCCCAGGAGCTGCATGTGACCCAGACGTCCCCCCAAGTATTTAGGGTCCCCAGCCACCATTTTCTGTGGAACAAGGGAGGCCTCGAGGGGATAAGCACTAAGGACAAGGTCATCTCACTCTCTCTGTTGAGCCTGGAACACGGGGAACCCTTTCTTGCCTTCCTGAGGCTGTTTGGATCCTGGAAGCTCTGAAATAAACTCCTTGCTCCTCTCGCGCTTTTCCTCCCTTTGTGTGGCCCGGTGGCTGTGATGTGAAGTGGGCTTTGATGACTGGCTCTGGTTCCTGAGGTGGGCGGAGGGTGTCTGTCAGCAGTGGCTGTGTGCTGTACCTGGCGGGGCCCCTCCCAGGGCTGGGCCCGGGCCCCACTCTCTGCACTTGACCGCCCTTCCTTCCTTGGGCCCCCTCTGCTTGCATGGCTTCAGCCCCCACCTCTCCACTGAGTCCTACCCCCACTCTCTGCAGCTGCCTCCTGGAGAGGCCCGCCTGGAGTCCCAAAGGCTCCAGAAACTCAGCACATCCAAACTGATCCTCTGCTTGGTTAGGACAGAGACCGTGACTCCTACCTCTCTCCCATTACATCTAAACGCAAAACCCTGTCTCTTTTGTCTCCTAAACCTCTCCTTCACCACTGTCGCTACTTCACCCTCCTCTCTGTTGCCTGGATTACGAGATTATTCTAACCCTAGTCTCCCTCTGCCCCCCTCCCCACCCCCATCCTCCGCTATCATTAATTCTCCCGGCGCTGGACTTTCTGATCACCAAATCTGAGCCATCGCCTCTTCCGTGTGAAGTCCTTCGGTTCCCCCTCCCTTTGCGGATACTGTCCACATCTGTTAGTGTGACCCCCAGGGCCCTCCGTGACCTGCCACTCCTGCTTGGTCACGAGTGCCCTGGAGTCCCCCGACTTTTGCCCTGCCACAGTCCCCCTGCACGCAATGGCTGCTGTGCCTGGAATGCCCCCCCCCCTCTTGCCTCTGCCGAGCTAATATATGCTGCCTGCATCCCCGCCGAGTCTCAGGTCAGAGTTCAAACCTCCCAGGAAGCTGCACCTCGCCCCAGAAGAGCTGGGTGCCTCACACTCACCTGTCACACTCAGCCCACTTGGCTGCAGCCTCGTTCGTCTTCGTCACCATTAGACTGGGAGCCCCTTGAGGGCAGGGAGGCAGCTCATTTCTGTGCAGCCCAGAGGGATTCAGTGAGTGTGTGTTGATCACAGGAGGGGAATCAGATCCTTCATGTCACCTCTTGGGCCTCTGAACCTGGAAGGGAACTTGAGCCTTTTCCTATCAAGCTACAGCTCTGTGTCCCGCGTGGCACCATGCAAAGGTTGAGCTTCACGTGGATCATGGGAGGAACTGATTTTAACCCAACACACAGAAGCATCTCTTCCTCGGTTTTCCCCTTCTCACGCTCAGATTCCTTTGTTGTAGGTGGTCCAAAGAGGGCCCAGCCCACGGTTCCAGGGATTCCAGGGGGCACCAGGGCTGGGGCAGGAAAAATAGGTCGAATGATCGCTGAGGAAATCATGGAAATCCACAGGTAAGTAACGTCTTCCAGTTGGTCCCTTAAACTGGTGGTTCTCAACCCAGGGCTTTCTGCACCCCCACCCTCCAGGAATGTTTTGTAATGTCTGGGGACATTTTTGGGTGTCATAGTGGGTGAGAGGTTGCTACCAAATGTCCCTGTATAGAGGCCGGGGTGCTGCTTTCTAAACAGCTTGCGTGGTTGGATGTACATAGTTGTAGCGTGTAACACACAGGCCCGCCTCCCTCCCCCAGCCCCCAACAAAACAATGCTCTAGTCCAAAATGTCACTGGTGCCGACGGAGATGGAGAAATCCTGCCTTAAATAAAGAGGCTAATCCCAGACAGTCTGGAACTGAAGGACACTCTTTGGGAGGCTCAACTTTCTAATCATTTAGTGCGAGTCTCAGGAGTTTCCCGGTGAGGGTGGCTGAGCACCAAGGGTACAGGACTGACCACAGGCGTCGAGCTGCGGACTGCGGAGTGGTCTGAGCCTCAGCTAAGCATTGGCTTCCTCCGTCCCAAAGCCACCAGGGCGCGTCGTGGGGAGCAGGCAAGTCACTCCTAACAGGAACTCCCTTGGGCAGGACTTTTTTCCATGTGAGACAGGGGAGCAGTGTTCCTGGGTTTGAGTCCTGGGCTTCCCCTTGGCTGTGCCTGGGAGATTCACGTAACTTCCTGGCCTCTGTTGAATTAAGCCATAAAAGGGAGGCAATATCTATCTCACAAGGATTGTTTATGATAGAGAACTCAGGAAAGTTCTAGAACAGAAACTGATATAGAGAGAGGGCTCAAAAATTGTTAGTTAAATCTAACTCTTTAAGAGCAGTTGTTGAGCCCTGGCTGGTATAGCTCAGTGGGTTGAGCACTGGCCTGTGAACCAAGGGGTCATCAGTTCGATTCCTAGTCAGGGCACATGCCTGGGTTGTGGGCCAGGTCCCTGGTTGGGGGTGTGCAATAGGAGATCAGTTAATGTGTCTTTCATACAACGAATTTCTCCCCCGCTCTTTCTCCCTCCCTTCCCCTCTGTCTAAAAATGAATAAATAAAATCCTTAAAAAAAATAAAACAGACTTCTTTAAAAAAGCGGGGAGCAGTCATTGAGAGAGAAGTACTTACCATAAGTCCATTTCAGTTGAGGGAATGGAGAGGGTGGTAACCAGTTAATAGCAGGAAAGGGGGGGAGGGGAATGATGATTTCTTGCTGACACTGGGTTCTCTCAGGAGTACTGGCTTTGTTTTCTAGTTGGCCGCGGTAGGGCTCTTACCCTGGTGAGAGTTCAGTTCCATCCTGACAGGCATCAGGGATGAGGCTTCAAGTCCGCTCCGGAAAGGAGGGTGGGCAGTGTGCAGCGATGGCCAGGCTCTCCGCCGCCTCTGCGCACCCTGTGCGTTGCTCGGGACCATCCGAGAACAGTATGAAGCAGTCCCGGACCTCAAGGATCTTACAATCTTGAGAAGTCTGTTTTCTTTATGGTAATAGGAAAAAGGGAGAGTGCATGGGTGAGGCGAGTGAGCAAGGAAGGGTTTGAACTTGGCTGAAGCTGGGGTTTGGGATGAAGGTGGGCATTCCTTCTAGAAAAGACAGGCACCCAGTGGAGCGGGCATGTGAGTGGCATATTCAGGGTCAAGAAGTGGGGCGCCTACCCAGGCCGTCTCTTTGTAGGAAGGAGCCACAATTTATAATACTAAGAAATGATGCGTAAGTAGTTTAGACTGAAAAAAATTATAGGACCTCATTCACTATGGGATGCTGAATAGGTGCCCAAAGGGCTGTGTTAGTGAGCACTGTGGAAGTTGGGTTGGTGCAGGAAGAGCTGAAGGTGAGCGTACTTGATAACCCAGGAAGGAGGCCCATCCTTTCTACTCTTCAAGGTAGAAATGAATAATTTAAGGGCTAGATATTGAAGATGAAACAAGAAATGATGGCCCTGACTGGTGTGGCTCATTTGATCAGATGTTGTTCTGCAAAGAGAAAGGTCACCAGTTCGATTCCGGGTCAGGGCACACATCCAGGTTGCAGGCTAAGTCCTCAGTTGTTGTGCAAGAGGCAGCCCATCGATGTTTCTCTCTCTCTTTCTCCCTTCCCCCCTCCCTAAAAATAAATAAATACCTGTGGTTGGTGTGGCCCAGTGGATTGAGCACCACCCTGCAAACTGAAAGGTTGCCAGTTCGATTCCCAGTCACAGAACATACATGGGTTGCAGGCCAGGTGCCCAGTTGGGGGCATGCGAGAGGCAACCAATCGATGTTTCTCTCCCTCTCTTTCTCCCTGCCTTCCCCCTTCTCTTAAAAATAAAATCTTCAAAAGAAAAAGAAACACTGAAAAGGCAATTCCAAGATGGGGAACCTGGGAAAATAGTGGTCTCACAGAGGTAAGGAAAGGAGGGAGAACTTCAGCACTTTTCAGTAAGCAATTAGTAGCCATCTGTGCGCCCTGAGAGCGTGGTATATAGTTGTACCCTGCCTTTGAGAAGCTTGTGATCCAGGAGAGAGAGAGAGCTTGCTCACTCACAAGTCCATAGCACTAGGCAGTACAGGCCGAGAGCCAAAAGGCTGCTGGGTAGTGAAGGAGGGATCCCGGAGGGACCCAAAAGCTGCTTTCATCCACGTAAGAGCTGCCGCCGTACTCTCCCTAAACTCGAGCTTCAGTGCCAGGCCATGGCTCCCTTTCCTGAGGTTCTCCAGCCTGACAAGCGTGTATGCGGGTTTATAGTCCTAAGTCTCTCCCTCTGTGAGCCTGCGATGCTGAGAAATATGGCAGCTGAGAGGGGCCGGGACCCCTTTTCCATCACCTGTAGCCTTAGGGGATGATGCCGAGCCACTTCTTAGGGGTGGCCCAGCCACCCCGGCACCCTCCATTTCCTAAGAGTGCTCATCAGCTAAACGGTGTCTGGAGGGAAGAGGATAAATCATTTGCTGTGGATTCCAGTTCACAGTATCAAAGACAGAGACAGAACTTCTAAAGTCCCTTCCAACTCTGAGGTTTGGATTTTGTGAGAAAATAAACCTGGCCACTTACTTGAAATTCCAACCTAAAATCCAAACCCTCATCCAAGGGATTTGTCATTGAGATGCTTGACTCCAGGGTCTGAATTCTAGATTAGGTACCTATGGGATAAATCCAGTTTATCACCTGTTTTTGTAAATAAAGTTTTATTGGAACACAGCTACACCCATTCATTCCCATAGTGCCTGTGGCTGCTTTCAGGCTACAGTGGCAGAGTTGAGTAACTGTGACAAAGACCATCAGAAACCTAAAGTAGTTACTTTCTCCTTTACAGGAAAGTAGTTACTATCTCCTTTGCAGGAAAGTAGTTACTATCTCCTTTGCAGGAAAAGCTTGCCAAATCCTGTTCTAGATCGTCATCCTTCTTCTTACCCCCACCCCTCAACTACACACACACACACACACACACACACACACTCTCTCCCCACTGGAAAAAAGCAAGGCAACGTAACTAACTCCCCTTCTCTCTGACAGGATAAGGGGGTCATCACCGTCCAGCTGTGGCTCCAGCCCGTTGAACATCACAAGCACACCTCCCCCTGATGCCTCTTCTCCAGGAGGCAAGAAGGTAAGGCTGCTGATGACTCTTAGACCAAGACTTTCTTAGTCAAGAGAGCCTCTTGCCCAAGTTCTGAAATGTTGGGGAGAGGATGCACAGTTGTGGTTGCTGAGACACTTTTTCTCTCCTTGAAGTAAATGCCCATGTGCGAGGCTAGGCACAAGGCACACTGGTGGGGCGAGGGGGGCTTGCTGACACCCCTAGAGGATTAATTCCATGCAAGTGGGGGAAGCAGAAAGATTATCCTAAGGAATCGGGAGCTGTCAGCCCACAGCCTTGAGGGAGCAACCAAAGAGCTCCCACGAGGGAAGGGTTGGTGAGGACCACGCATAGAGAAGACTGTCCGGTGCTCTGCCAGGAGTTTCCCGGGGAGAGAATATTGTGTCTAGTGCAGGGACCGGGCACGGCGACACCACCAGCAGGGCTTTGGAAAGCAAGCCATGCGTTTGCAGTCGCGGGGTGCTTGGGGACCTGCCACCTGGGTTTCCTGTGATAGGACGGCATGGGTACGTGTGGCTCATCAGTCGTCAGCCCTTGTGAAGAGCTAGCTAGAAGGCTGCACTGTGCAGACGCTTAGAAGTGGCCCGTCTGTTTCATCGCTGCCAGAGAATTGACAGAGTCTAGGCCATGCTCATTGTACATCGTAACTCCGTTTATAGTGCCTGATGTTAACACAGGTTAGGATGACCCAAGGATCTTTACACATAAAGTCTTCCTCCCCCTGCCTTCCGAAACACAGAAGGAGCGTTAGTAGTTTACACAGGTGGGACTCCTGGGGCACAGACTGTAGCAAAAGCAGGACATGGGTTTTCAAAACGGGCCCCCCAGAGGCTGGGGGAGCAGGAGCGGTGGTCCTGCTGATGGGCGAGGCAAGGCCAGCTGGGCCCAGGGGGAGGGCAGGATTCCCATGCCTTCCAGCAGGGCAGCTCTACTTCTGTTATAGATGAATCTCATTGTGTCTCACAGTCCTCATCGTGCCCTCACAGCTTCCCAGGTAATGAAACCCAGGCTCCCAGGTGTTAAATGATTAGCCCAGCATTTCAGTAACTGCGGCTCCAAACCACATTCAGGACGCTTGACTTCCGATTCTTTTCACCAGTAACTGCCAGAGATGAACCAGTGTGTTCTGCATAACAAAGCCCCAAGTATTGTTAAAGCATTCATGAAAAAAATTTTCCTTTTCTTTGAGCTTGTAAGAGTGGGTCAGAGAGGAGAAAGTCTGAATATATTCTCTTCGAGTCCTCAGCAGCAGGACCTAGTAAGAGCAGCCTAAACAAGACAGAGTTAGGTGTCAGCAGCAGCAGACGGTACCCCAGAGCCACACCGCTCCCAGCCCTTGCCAGTCACTTTCCAGTGCGGCAGGTCGGACACGCGCCACTCGGCCTCCCAGTTGTTTCGGCCAAGGTTGAGCTGCAAGGGAGACGGCAAGCCAGCCTCATTGTTTCCAGGATGGTCCAGCCATCCGGAGCCAGTAAGGTTCCGGTGAAGCGGCCGTTCCTTAAATGCCAGCTGTGACCTTTTGGGGGGCAGGTGGGGGGACAGGATCCTTTCAGGTCTCTGTGTCAAGTCCAAACTATTTTCATAATAATGCTAAAATAATTTTTCCTCACTGTGTAAAGATGTGAACTGAGGGCACAAAAGCAATGTTGGGTAAAACTGCTGGTGTTTTCGCCAACGATCAGGGCAGCGACACCAAACTGTGTGCTAGCAGTGGCATCTTCACCAAGTTTCATTTAAGACTGTCCTCAGTGAAGTAGTAGCAAAAAGAACTGCTTGCATAAAACCCTTGAGTAAATCTTAATACTGTGCACAATGGGAAGCGTGTGTAAAGTGCCTGTGCTGCGCACCCGCATGTGGCGGTCGTCCCGGGAAGGCACGTGTGGGATCGTGTCAGGCGTGCGCTGGACCAACTGCTGTCTTCATAGGACCCTGTTTTTACTGTTGTGAACTATGGCTATTCAGACTTCAGTACTGAGTACAGATTTTCTTGAAAATGAATGAAGCAAGCTGTAACTTCAAGGAAAACAACTGATAGTATTTGTTGCCAATGATAAACTAGCTTTCAAGCAAAAATTAGAATTTTCAGAAAACTTTTGCTACTTTGAGCTCAAAGGCTTTCTAAAGCTTAAAAAATGTTTCTGATGACTTGGATAATGTTAATCGTGGTGATGTCTTTGATGCTGTGCGATGAAATGTGTCAACTTTTGGAAGATCTGAATAACTCAGTTGAGCCAGTATTTTCCAAATGACCAATGCAAGGTATTTTATTTTGAAAGTACGTTTATTAAAGCTGGGGACAGTGAAACAAGGAAGGGCTTTAGGACAGAAGCAACAGGAGAGCCCAGGTGGGGCTGCTCAGGCTCACTGAGAAAAGTCACAGTGAAAGGAGCGAGCCACGGCGGGGCTGTTGACAGCGCACCGGAGAGTCAGAGAAGGGGGGCCTTGGAGACGGGTCCAGGGGGTTATCCCAGGAGAAGCGGCCACTGCCCACTGACCCCTCACTTGCAAGTCTTGTGGGGTCCCTTAGAGTTTAGGAGATGCATGTCTGTGGGAGAAGAGGGGGGAAGGTGTTGGTGTGCTCACAGGAGGGAGAGGGCGCCCAATGCAAGGTATTAAAATCATGCAAAGGTAAAAGATCCTTCTGAAGATGGATATTCCAATGGATTTTAATACGAATACAAAAATTTCATTGATAGGGTTTCAGATTCCATGCTGTAGCAAACCTTTTGAGAAACTTCCACTTACTGAGTTTTTATTTTATTTTAGGGAGGGGAAGGGAGGGAGAATGACACGAGAGAAACGTTGATGTGAGAAACATCAACTGGCTGCCATCCATACACCCTGACTAGGGACCAAACCTGCAACCCAGGCATGTGCCCTGACTGGGAATTGAACCAGCAACCTTTTGGTTTTGGGGATGACGCCCAACCAACTGAGCCACACTGGTCAGGGCCACTTACTGGGTTTTGATGTGATATCAAAAAAGGATACCATAATTATTTGACAAAGTTTTTAAAATACACCTTCGTTTTCCAACTGCGTATCTGTGGGAGGCCAGATTTCCTTCATATAGTACTATCAAACAACATATCTAAACAGACTCAATGGAGAAGCAAATATGAGTATTAATTCAAATTCTATTAAGGCAGGTATTGTATTTTTAAAACTGTAAAACAAGACACCTTCACTAATTTTTTGTTTTGGGAAATAGTTTTTTTCATTAAAATGCTTTTCATGTTAATAGGTAATAGGTTTATTGTATTTTAAAATTCGTAAGTTTTAACTTTAAGTACACTAACATTGTATTTAAATACACTAAACACTGATAAATATAGTTACATAAACAAAAGTTCTTTAAAGTCCTCAATTTTTATTTAAAGAGTGTAAAGGGGTCTCTAGACCAAAAATTTGAACTGCAAGATGAAGGTATAATGCCACCTACTGGCAAGGCCTGCAATCACTGCCTCTCCTGAAATCCAAGGAGCTACCCACAGCTTCCTCACCTACATTCAAATACTCGAAGATGCTTTTCTTTGGGACTCAGCCAGGGGAAGCAAGCTGGCAGGGAAGGGGCAGACAGAACGAGAATTCTGCTACTGAGGAGCGATAACAAGGCTTCTCAGGGCCTACTTTAAGAACATAGAACACTGATTACTGGAGTCAACACCCGTAGTTCACTGGTGATGAGGTGTTTTCTTCCGGTGTTCAGTTCATTTGTAACTCCTCAGAGCCATCTCTGTTCGCAGTGTTAACAAGCCCTTATTTCCTCAACAACATCTGTTGCTGTAATGTTTTACTCCCTTAGAGGCGAACTGCCCAGTTGGGATCATCGAGGTTTGGTCCTTGGTCTTAAAAGAGATATGTGAGCAGCATGATCCAAAGTAACTTGAATGCTCTAGGGATTTTATTCAGCCTTTAAATCAGGTGTGTCAAACTCATTCTCACTGGGGGCCACATCAGCCTTGCAATTGCCTTCAAAGGGCCGAATGTCGTTTTAGGGCTGTGTAACTGCTCCCTAACTAGGGGCAGGGAGCTCAGCGCTGCCGCCGGGTAGAAACAAAGCACCTGGTCGGATGAAACAAGGTGGAGGGTGAGATTCAGCCCGTGGGCCTTGTGTTTGCCACCTGTGCTTTAAATTGCCCACGTGGGCTGAGTCTAATGAAGAGAAAAGAACAATTTTGGGGAAGAGGTTTATGTCTTACATGACTATTAATAGTTTCTTGTTCAAAACAATCCAATAGGAAATTGAAGTTGTTTGAAGTTTTCTCCCACTTTCCAACATGATTCATTTTCTTGGTGACACTGCATGGTATGGATTGAAACTGCTGGTAATGTGAAAACTTCACTGTTGTTTGTAGATTTTGAACGGAGGGACTCCAGACATTCCTTCCATCGGCCTACTACCGGGACAGGCTCAGGAGAACCCAGGCTATCCATACTCTGATAGTTCTTCTATTCTTGGTAAGTGGCGTTCTTACTAGTTTCCATTACAATGAGCTTGCAACACATCTGGCACAAAGGGAGTTTTAATACTGTGAATGTACATGTACCAAACAATCTAGTTCTAGACGATTTCATAAGAACAAAGTAAGTTTAAAATTTGTTTAAACCTTTATTTCGGAGTCAAGTTTAATGGCTGAGTTCTGGTGAGGTGCGCAGGTTTATCCCAGGGACTCAGGAGACCACAGCAGCCTGGACGCAGGCTTTCTCCCACGTTAGGACATAATCTCTTCGGTGCAAAAGTCCGTGAAGGCTTAGCGATAAATCCAGGAAGGGCGATCAATAGGCATTTCATATGGCAATAAGTCATGTAGCAATGGAGAGTCTGCTTCTCCCATCCCGCCCATCTCTTTGTCTTTCTAGATCTCCTTTTTTCCTAATCTCTACTTCCCTAGTTCTGTAACTCCAGCCTTGTAATTGGCTACACCAGAGTATTAAAATGAGGTCAACTCAAATGCTTTTAATCTTTATTGCATTTTACACACTATGTTTCTAAAAAGTTGGTTTTTCCCTCTGAAAATCCCAAAGTTAAAAAATATATATAGGTAATGTAGCACCCAAAGTAGCGCCTCTCACCCTACTGTGGTAAGTGTAACTTTCTCAATAAGTGTGTTTAGGGAGGGCTTACTAAGGTGAACACACCGTGCGTGGTATCATCACTAACCAGGCTTCCCTCCTCCCGCAGGTGAGAACCCGCACATAGGCATAGACATGATAGACAACGATCAAGGCTCAAGCAGTCCCAGTAACGATGAAGCAGCGATGGCGGTCATAATGAGCCTCTTGGAAGCGGATGCTGGGCTGGGTGGCCCTGTTGACTTTAGCGACTTGCCATGGCCGCTGTAAACACTACATGTTGCTTTAGCAACGGCTACAGTATCAAAGTGCATTACTGGTGGAGTTTTCCAGTCTGTGAAGCTTACTGGGTAAGGAGAGAACAGCTTTTATGTACTGTCTTCATAAAAGCCATCTCAGAGCCATTGACACAAGTCAATCTTACTATGTGTAACTTCAGACAAAGTGGAACTAAGCCTGCTCCAGTGTTTCCTCATCATTGATTATCGGGCTAGCTGTGGATAGCTTGCATTAATTGTATATTTTGGATTCTGTTTGTGTTAAATTTTTTTAATCATTGTGCACAGAAGCATCATTGGTAGCTTTTATATGCAAATGGTCATTTCAGATGTATGGTGTTTTTACACTACAAAGAAGTCCCCCATGTGGATATTTCTTATACTAATTGTATCATAAAGCTGTTTATTCTTCCTTGTAAGAATCCTTTACTATAAATATGGGTTAAAGTATAATGTATTAGACAGTTAAATATTTTTAATAAATGTTTCCCTTGTTCTATAAATATTGTTCACGTTTCCAATAATTAGAAAAAAATGCTACATGCTCCAGGGCTGGATCATCAACTACATTGGGTTTTAAGGACGATCCATGTTTATATCTTTCTGGCCTTCGTAACTGTTCTGGGACGGACATTGCTTCCCTGTGTTAAAAGCTTGGCTACTTTGTTAAAGTAGTTAATCTCCAAATCGTGGCAGTTTTCATTTATGTGAGAACAAAGATGTCACTACTTAAATGCAAAATTTAAATCCTCTTAAATTACAAATTCAAAATTAGATGCAACAAATCAGCTTCTCTACTACAACTCCTCTCTCCTAGTACAACTGTATGGCTTCCAACATTTTGTGACCCCACACACAAGACCCTAACGCTTCTGACTCCTTGAATTGGGTCACAGAACATGTTTTTTAGAAAAGGAGCATTTGTATGAGTAATATACTAAGCAGGGCAGCACCGTGTAATGGAAAAAAAACCAAACTAGTGTCAGGAATCAGCTCTGAAACTTAAGATATTCCACCCTTCATATCAGGTTGAACTAGAAAATGTTCTCCTTTCAGATCTAACATTGTTTTGGATTTATAGCATTTTATGATCAGATCAGTAGGTAAAATAAGTGCAATACACAAATACCAAATTGGAGTTCCACGAGCTACTATTTGTTTTCTAGTTATATTGACACCAAGACAGGGAGTCTGCTAACTATGAGACTAAGAATGGGCAAAGCTATGAAGTTAATCAGAAACATGAAAACAATGGAATTTTTATTTTGATGAAAAACAAGTTTACAATCATTTAGTAAATGAAGAGCAAACACTTCATTTTCCTATCTCATAACTCTTAAGAAAAAAATCATTAGTAAATAAATATCTGTGAACAAGTTAAGGGTAAGGCAGACTGGATACAAACCACCCATGATGTTCACATTCCCTGCATGTGACTCACGCTAAAAGGGCGAAAACGGCACTGGAGATAACTGAACTGTTAACATGTGGGCACTGAATCTCATTCTAATCATTCAAATATGCCCAATGATAAATACTCATTTTTTGCTCATCACGGGCAGTAAACTATACACATTTTACTGAGGGAATACTTTGATAGAAGCACTTATTTAAGTTACATTGTGCATCACAACTATAAAAATGGCTTGAACAATTCCATTTAACCACCATTTATAAAGTGCAACTATGTAATATTCTGCATTTTATCTGAGGTGTGACGAATGTCAGTCTAGACTGAAAGTACCCCAGCGGCCAATTTCCACCACTTCTGAAAAGATCTAGATGTGTGAAAAAGGACTGTTCCCCCATACAAAGAACCAATTTCACAAACCCACTGGTAAACAAATACATTTATATAACTGGAACCTCAGGATGCTAGAGTTGTACTCATTTAAAAAACCATTCAGCTACCTTTGGTCTTTAAAAAAGGCTACACTGCAACATCCTAAACATTGTTATGTGCATCTCACGATGAAGAGAGTGGCCTTGCAGTGCAGAATGAGGAGAGTGCAACGTCACTGTGAAGAGTAGCATGCGATGGTTCTGAGGAATATCGGCATCACAGCATCGGATTCTGCGCGTCAGGGTCGAGGTCACTGCTGCCGGGAGGGGGGTGGATGGGGAGGATATCCAGCTCGTCCACCTGCGGAGTTGGGTGCATGACCACCAGCTGGTCCTGGGGAATGTCTGCGGCAGCTGCTGCGAGGTTGGTGATGGATTTACTCTTCACGCACTGAAAGTCTACATGCCGACTCTTTCCTTCTTCCTTCTCCCAGGACATTCGAATAAACGGTCTTTGGACGTAGTTGTAAATCACTTCTGGGCGGCCCCCAGGCCTCTTCTTTATTTTTTCTTTATAGGTAGGATAACCTGGAGGACAGAAAGACTTTAAAAATGGAGGATACACACTCACACATATGTGGCCCTCCAAAACTTCTCATCCAGTTTACCCTCGGAGGGCTTTTCTGCTGTAGCTCCTGACAAACAGAACTTTTAAAAAGAAGAAAGAATGGAGACCAATATCTATCCCTTTAGTCATCAGTTCAACAGCCCAAAACTGAAATCCTACTGATGGGATTCGCAAACCATCTACCATCCTCTTCAGCTACTCGATACACCCATCACCAGAAACACATGCTGTGTGAGCATGGAAAGGGAGGGTCTCAAAGAAAACGGTATGTAATCTCGTCCATCTGGGGCCCCAGCTGTGTATCCTTAGTATCCCTGAGCTCTTCCTTCCCTTCACCGGATCATCTGGCCTCAAGATGTGCAGTTTACTGCCGCATCTGCCTTCTACTTTCTTTTCTTTCCTTTTCTGGTTAAATGACAAAGAGGTGTACTCTCCGGCTTCACTGGGTCTAGGTATGGCCACACCTGGGGAGGCAAAGGCAGCATTTCAACCCCCATATGCCATGTTAACGGTTACTGCTCCCAACCACCAAGCAGTTCATCCGGACTGGCAGTTCCGAAGCAGCTCTTCCTAATTAATTATACCTTCCTTCTCTTGGCTCATAATCACTGAGAGGTAGCAAGTCAGGACAACCTAGTTTTGGAAAATTTTTGGTCATTTACCGGTAAGGCAATTCTCCAAAGACATAATCTCCTTAGAAATTATTATGAGCCCCTTTCTTCCTTCCTACTAGCAAAATTATGAGTTCAGACAAGGAAGCAACAAGCATTTTCTGTAAAAGGCTAGAGTAAATACATATTTGAGGCTTGCATGCCATTAGGTTTCTGTCTCAATTATGCCACTGTAAAGTGAAATAAGCCACAGACAATACATAAATGAATGGGCATGTTTACATTCCAATAAAACTTTATTTATAAGAGAACAGGGAATGGGCTGGATTTTGCCCATGGGCTATAGACCACAGTTAGAATCAGAAAAAATAAAAAGGCAATATTGGTAGCTAGTACACGTTTAGCCATGTGTGGCTGTGGGTATGTGGTTAAGGTGAGGAGGGCACAGAGGCAAACAGGGCTAAAAACCTTCTTAACGGCCTTCCATAGAATGGCTCCTGCGTTTCACACATGCAGTCAGCTGCCAGCTGAAGGTCGGCACTAGAGATCAGAAAGGCCTCCAGCTCTAGTCCCTCCTCCCGGATTCCTCCTGGACTGTTACAAAGTCTTTAAATTCCCCTCTCATTGTACTCTCCACACAGAATCTCTGCTCTAACACAGGTGCAATCAGAGTGTGTCCTTGCTTAATACTGCTGATAGTTTTCTCATGCTTAAAGAGGAAGACCCACACTCCATAGTGTAGTGTGTGAAGCTTTTTTATAGCCTGGTTCCAAATGAAACGTCTTCTCCTTACAGAGGCCACCCTTGTCTTCCCAGTCCAAAGTAGCTCCCAGGTGCTTTCTCTCTAGCTCTGGGACCAAGCAGCTAAATCCCATTGTCTGCAGGATGACAGAAGACATGAACACACACGCACATGAAACTAATGTGTCAGCGATTTCACTACTTTTTAAAGCCCCAAGTCTTTTCCTGTAAAGACTGTTTCCAGTCATTCTTCCCTGTGTGTCCCAGCAGCCTGTCAGAGTAAGTCCTCACTTCACGTTGTCAATAGTTCTGTGACTTCAAGCAAATGACATAATGAAGCCAACTTTACCGCAGGCTGGCTGACACAAACAAGTTAGGTTCCTATGGCATCTCATCGATGCTGTGATGAAACAACAGAATGACACTGTTCAAGGACCTGACGTTCCGTGGTCTTCAACAGCTCAGCTGGGTCACTGATTGACACCATTATCTCCGCTGTCACCATCACAAATGCATATTGAGAAATTACTACATGCCAGGTTTTGCTGTAAGTGTTTCTCATGTATCAAAACTCATTCTATCCTCATAATAACCCTCAGATGAGGAAACTAAAGCACAGAGAAGTCAAATAACTTGGCCAAGGTCATATACCTACTAAGTCATAGGATTTGAACACAAGCAATCTGGCTCCAGAATCTTTATTCTTTATCCTATGCCATGCTATGAAGATACTTAATCCTTACTAAGGACATTTTAAAAATCAAAGAAGCATCTGACATGGACTTGAAAAAATTTATTTAAATCATAAACTAAAAAAGCAATCTAAAAATGTATGGACTAAATCAAAAGTGCATTAGAGCAAGCTATAGCAGAAAAGATAAATACACATCTCTTATATTGGTAGGGAATCTTATGGAATAAAAATTTCTAATGGCTTTCCATCTATTTTCTCAGATAAAGGAAGCTGATTTTTGTTATTTACAGGCCTATTTCATGACCAGTCGAAAATCATTTATCTGAGTTTTTCCTCAAAGTATTCAAACTATCTTCTAAAGGAGATCCAATTTTTTGACCTTGTTTCCCCCCCAAAAAAGAAAATCAATGGAAAATAATGAAAACGTCTTACCTTCTATTCCCAATCTAATCTTCTTAAGACCCCTCTCTTTCAAAACTGATTTGGCCACGTCTCTGTTTTCAATGTACTTGAAAAATCTATATAATTTTGTGCTATAAATAACTGGAAACAAAAAGACAAAAATATTTTCTTATTAAAATCAAAGAACTTAGAAATAAAAGTTTACCTTGATCATCAGAGGGGCTAACAACCCTAACCCCCAGTGGTGGGTGCAGTGGTGCAAAGGGTGACCAGCCGACACGACGGGACAATTCAGTAAAGTTAATGTATAAGCAATTCTTAAGTTGGAACGAGAAAAGCTTTAATAACTAATCAGGTAACCCAATCCATAAGAAGAAACTCCTTCTGAAAGATATATCATGTACAAACATTGGTATAGCATCTGCCCCAAGTTCTTCAAACAAGAACCAAAAGAAGAAAGACATCAGGATCACATCATTATCAAGCAGGCAAAGTACAGGACTTTGCTATGATGCCTACAAGGCCTCTTTCAGAAAAGGGGAAAAATGCCTTGTCAGAGGGTATGAAATGGATACATCTTACATTTCATGGATTGAGCAACTATTAATAACTTCCCAAAAAGGCAAAGACCCTCCCCACAAACTGTTTTCCATTCAGGCGAACAGCCCCATTTAATACTGATGTTAAAAATGGCAGATTCGAGCATGTTCTGCCTAGGTTAGTCTGTTTAGAGCAAACTGGCTTTGCAAAGGACAGACATTCCACTGACAACATGTTGAGTCTTCCAAATGTGCTGGGAACTTCAAGGAGTTAGACTGATGGACCTTCCTCGCCTTCTCTCTTTCAGGTGGAGTTATCTCCCTTAAAAGGTGAACTGCAAAGGTTTTTTCAAAAAAAGAAAAAAATACTCACAAACCAAACATGCTGGTTTAAGAGCCAATAAAGGAAAACACATATACAGATGCTACTCGTGGGGTAAATTCGTGATTACTAACTACATCCTTAAGATTACTGACATCTCAGGGTATTTTTTTGACATCTCAGAGTGGATGCCGCCACATTTAGGCACATCAGGCTATCCCTGTCCCCTCCAGTGCGTCTTCTTTAGGTTGGAACATCTCGACGCAAAATGAGATACATGTAGACAAGTGAAGTAAAAATGTTTTCAGTCCTTTTATGCGTCAAAGCTTAAGATAAAAAACAAGAAAACAAACGAGAACACACTGAAACGGAAAGCTCAACAACGGAGGGGAGGCTGGGTGTTCTACAATCTGTGCGCTACAGTCGGCTCTACGCTTTGCAGGGCAAGACTTTTTGAAAACTAAAACACAATTAAGTTTGTTCATTCCGTCTTCTTGGCAGAAAATAATGTAATATATTTCTTTAAATTTTTTGGCAACCTTTCATTTTCCTGTATTTTGTTCAATTTTTTACTCCACACATTATTATAGAAAACCACTGTCAGCAAAGAACCTAGGAGTGAGGAATAGTAACAGAAAGGTCTGTTACTGCAACTGTCCACAAAAGAGTCACATTACATTTAAGTGCCTCATGCAACGAAAACATCTCAATACAAACTCTAAAAAGTGCTACCATAATTCACGTTAAAATAATCTTTGAAAACCTTTAGAAGTCAAAAAGAATACCTCTTCGGGTCTGTTTTGTTTTTAGAAAAGGGCAAGTGAAATGGGAAAACCACTGAAGGGTTTTGGTGCTCTGCACAGCCCTGCACGTTTACTTCAACCCGAATCCGCACTGAGCCAACACAGACAGTACAGAACAAGATGCTGGGCTGTTTTACCTGGTTCCTCAAGCATTCTTTTGACTCTACCTTTTCTCAACCTATATGAAATTGGTCAAAAATATTCTATTGGGTTAATCAAGATAAATAATATAAATTTCCTAACAAAAAAGATCAAAAGGCTCTAACTGGAAAAAGTTTGGAAGTGCAGTCAGAAAAAATGTCAGTCACCGTTGCTCAAGATACGCTGTTTTGGGCAGAAATACCTCACTAGAGTTCCATAAAACTTCTCGCAGGCTCGCTGTGTCCTCCAAATACATATGATATTTAAAAAGAAACATCTTAGAAACTAAAATCACCCTCAAAATCAAGGAGCTGACACTCCTAATTTTATATACAAAAAAAAATTGCTTAAAAAAACAGCTTATTTTTTATGATCTACTACTCCAGGATCTGCTTCTCTAGGATGCTTCCAAATGCAAAGAAAAAAAATCCACCAAGATCCAGATATTCAACGAACAGAGAACCATCTCTGTGCATGTCAGGATGGGCGCACTTTCTGTAAAGGGCTGGACAGTAGATACTCTGGGCTTTGCGAGCCATGCGGTCTCCACTGCAACTACTCAACCCTGCTATTGTAGCGCAAAAGCAGCCACAGACAATGCATACAACTGTATAAACAGGCAGTAGGCTGGACCTGGCCCAGAGGCCGCGGTTTGCTGACTCCTGGTATAGTTAACAGTTCGACGTACTTTCTTTATAAAAACTGTTCTTTAATCAATATTATTAAAAAAAAAAATAGAGAACCTGTGATAATTCAAGAGAGAGAAAACACACCACAACACTTACTTTGTGAATACTCTTCTCCCATCTGGGGTGGATACTCTTCATCCCAATCGACCACGTCATCATCGGTAAGCACCACTATGTGGCATTCTCGTTCCCCACTCTGGGCACTCGCTACCATGAGAGGCAGGATCATTTCTTCCAGATAAAATTCAAACTGTCTACGAGCACCATCATTTGATAACTCATGCATTAGGGCACCTGCAATGAAACCCACAAAAATATACTGACTTAGCGGGGCCAGGGGAGGTAACTGATAAGTGAAAGAAGAGCAGACCACACAGAACGTCATATCAGTTCAGCCTCACTTTTTGGACCCTACAGACAACACTGTGGTTATTCTTCAGTAAACAAAACTTTTCCTAGGAAGAGTTCTTATGGAACTGTAGAATTTTACAGAAAAAAAAGAACCAATAATGGCATCCAACAACCAGCTCCTTGGCCTTACACATCATGAAGTAATCTGCCTAAGGTAAGAAAACTAATTTGCAAAATCAACTAAATCCACCCACACCCACCTCCAGGGCAGGGCTTTTTTCCCACTATATCATGTTGTCTTCCATCAGGAGATGCAATTCTGTCTTTAAGTAGTTACAAGGATATTTCTCAGATTATCAACTAAAATAGCTCCCATATTCTACCTCCCACATGTTTTCTTTCTCAGGTTCACAAACAGCATCAATATTTCAGTGCAGAAAGAGAGGTTAGATGAGAAGGATCAACTGGTTTGAAATAAGGAAGCCAAAAGGCCAAGCAAAGCACTGCAGGGCACAGGAATTACCTACCTTGAGAATGGCGAAAGACACACTTCACGCTCCTAGGTACATAACGAACAACTCAATTTCCCAAATACACAAGCACACAAACTCATCTGAACTGACCTAGTGTTTTTTCTTTTATTCTTGTTTCAATAGCAATGTCCTATCTCCTACTTAAGGCTCTACCATCTCGAACCACTGGGAGGGTTAGGGAATAACGCGAGACCTCAAATCTATAGTCTCCCAAGGGAGTGTCCCCCCTCTGATGTGTTCTCTAATATATAATAACCACTATAATAATTACAATAAATGATTGATTAAATAATCAATCACCTATGTTATTCTTTTAACCATGTCTCTCTCTAGGCTGGCCACTTCCCATTTTTTTAAATTCTATTTATAGCCCAACTCCTAGATGTATCAACACATTCTCTTTGAGCTAATTTCTGAACCAACTCCAATCTGGCTCCCACACTCATTACTGCTGACCACCGCTCTCACTTTAGTCTTCAAATGCCTTATAGACTGCTAAAGACAGTGAACATCTTTCGATCCCAATCTTATTTGACCTCTCAGTTGAATTTCTCTCCCTCGTTCTTAAAATGCTCTCATCCCTAAGAATCTCTGATCACAATTTGCCTGGTGTTCTTTCCTCTCTTTGGCTGTTTTTCACTAGTTACCTCTGCAACTCCTCCTCCTCTGAGTGTTCGTTAAACTATTGTGTTGTTCCTCAGGACACTTCTACGTCTTTTCTCCTCTCACCTTATGCTAACAATCCCTAAATCTAAATTTACTCTAGTAATTCTGCCTTCTGTATTCTAGATACATTCATATCCAACTGCTTTCTGAATGTCTCCACTTGGAAGCCACCTCACAGGTACTTCAAACTCACTCAGTGTATCCCAAATTGAATTTAATCATCTCTGCATCTCTCTGCAGTGTTTTCAAAATCAGTAAACACCATCACCATCCACTCAAGTTCTCAGAATCATCTCAGAAAAAGTGCCAGGCACTGACAGGCACTTAAATATTTGTGGAATAAATAAATGAATCCTTGATTCCTCTTCCATCTGTTAATTCAATCGTTCCCCAAGAACTATTAAGTTCACTTTTTAAATGCATCTTGAATTATGTCATGCTCTTCTCTGGAAGATGAATATTTTCCAAAGCTGCAAACTCTCTTATGCCACATGCTTTTCTTCAATGTGACATTTACATCTCCTTCAAAGAGGTGGAATCTAATTCTCCTCCCCTTTATCTATGCTGGTTTCTACGGACTAGCTTGTAACCAAGGGAGCAGGCAAAGATGATGGTGCATGACTTGCAGTTCTGCCTTGGTCTGAGGAATGCTTACTCTCCAAATGCTCCCTCTCTGAACCCAATCTCCAGGATTGGAGAAGCCCAGGCCACATGAAGAGGCCACATGTCAGTATTCTGTTTGACAGTCCTAGTTGAACCCAGCCTTTGAGTCACCCCAGTCCAGGCAGCAACATGTGAATGAAGAAGCCCCCACTTTTTGAGTCACCTCAGCCCTTCAATTTTTCGTAAAATGAGGTCTCTGACATTGTAAAGCAAACAAGCCACCTCTGTTGTACTCTGAATTCTTGACCCACAGAATAAAAATGATTATACTTTATGCTACTAAGTTTGGAATGGTTTGTTAAACAGTGATAAACACAACACATTCCATTCCCATTGCCCCCATCATAGTCCAAGTCACCGTGAACCCTCACACAAACTACTGCAAAACCAATTAAATCCCCCCAACATTTGCTTCTGCCCTTCCGTCCATGGTTTCGCTTTCTGCGGTTTCAGTTAGCCACTGTCAACCATGGTCCGAAAATACTAAATGGAAAACACCAAGAGCATTTGAGATCTTGTTCCCCTGTATGTCACCAATTTGCTTCAAATAAGCTCTTTAAAAACAGAAAGAAGTTCCAGAAATAAGCCATTCATACATTTTAAATTGCGTGCTGCTCTGAGCAGCATGATGAAATCTCACACTGCCCTGCTCTGTCCCACCCGGGACAGGAATCGCCCTTCCGTCCAGCATCTCCACACCGCGCATGCTGCCCTCCCATCAGTCACCAGTAACTATCCAGGTGATCGGGTGGACTGTCGCAGGAGCACAGTGCTTGCGTCTAGGTTACCCTTATTTTACCTGGTAATGGTCCCAAGCACAAGAGTGGTGGTGCTGGCAATTCAGATAAGCCAAAGAGGGGTCATAAAAGTGTTTCCTTTAAGGGAAACAGTGAAAGTCCTTGACTTGAGGAAAGAAAAAGAAATCATAGGCTGAGGCTGGTAAGGTCTCTGGTAAGACCAAATCTCTGTGAAACTATGAAGAAGGAAAAAGAAATTCTTGCTACCTTTGCTGTAGCACCTCAGACTGCAGAAGTTACAGCATGGGGTGTGGTAAGTGCTTAGTTAAAAGGCATGAAATTTATGGGTAGCAGACATGACCAGAAAATGGAACACATACATGAGGTTCACTACTATTTGCGGTTTCAGGCACCCACTGGGGGGCTTGGAATGTATTTCCCTCACATAAGGGGGCACTACCATAACTGATTTCCCTCATAGCAGCCAAATCTAATTGTGTCTCCTAGTTTAAACCTTTCATGGCTTATATTATCCTTAAAATAAAAGCCCCAAATCTTCAACCTGATCCATAAAGTCCTGTTATGTGAAAAAGGAGGCTATAAGTGTGTACAGTCCTTTTAAACAGTATTTTCTTTAAAAACTACCCACATATTGATGACTCCCACATATTTAGTCCACATTTCTCTCCTGAACTTTATACATATATACCCAATAGCCACTCAACATTTCCACTTGGATGTCTAATAAGTACTTCAAACTCAACACATCCACTGTAATTTCATTTCTTGTAGCCTTGGGCCTTCATTCCTGAATTCAGCACCTGGTTCTCAAAACCTCTTCTGGGTTATAGGGCTAGGCTAGCAAGAGAACGTGTGCACTGAGGCAACGTACAGTCTGATGGAGTTGCTTCTACTTACCTCAGGTCTCCTTCACATGACAGAAGACTGAGAAGTCAGTCCCTCCCTGTACTACTCTTACTCCTGAACATACAATTCCTTCTGCTTGGAACATACTTCCTCTTCCCTTTCCTCCAAAATGCTTCCTCAAGACCCCACACCTGAGTTGGGTACTATTCCCACAAACTCCTTTTTAGTAGCCCATTCTTCCTCTAACACCATAGTTTACTTGTCTGTCTTCCCCACTGTACTACAGGCATCATGAGAGCAGGGACCTTATCATTTCTTGTTGCAATTTATATACCTAATATTTGGTATAAAGTGATGCTCAATAAAAATGCAAAAATGACTGATTACTATGTAACCGCTAACCTGTTATTTAAAAATATTTACTAATAATATATTCATGATATATTTCTACATGGAAATATAAAATAGCATGTACAATACAACCCTCTAATTTTTTTCTTTTAATTCACCTTTATTTCCTAATTTTGCTACCTCATTTTTCTTTTAATCCTCACCCAAGGACCAATTTTTCATTGCTTTTAGAGGGAAAGTAAGGAATAGAGAGGAACATTGATGTGAGAGGGGAAAAAAAAAAAAAACAATTATTGCCCCCATACACAGACCAGGGATCGTGAGTGCCCAAACCAGGGATCAAACCTGAAGCCTGTGCGTGTGCCCTTACTGGGAATCGAACTTGCAACCTTTTGGTCAAGGGACGATGCTCCAACTAAGTCACCTCAACTAGGTCTTTGCTACCTTATTTTCTTAAGCAAACCCTTATTTAACACTGTGTCAAGCACTAGTAATTTAATCTTCACAACAACCCAGTCAGATGAGTATTACTATCTCCATATTAAAGATAAGGCAACTGAGACTTCAGTCAAGATGACACACTCGAGTCCTCACACAACCACATCAAAATTACAACCAAAATATAGAACAATCACTCAGAACCATCAGAAATCAAGTCGAATGGAAGTCTGATAGCTACAGAATTAAAGAAACCACAACCATCCAGACTGGAAAAAGAGGAGGAGACATGGAACGGGCTAGTCCCACATCTACACATGGTGGGTAGAAGTTCAGGAGGAAAGTCTCAGGAACGAGGCGCCCCAGGCCCACACCAGGTTACAGCCCAGAGTTCCAGTGCCAGGAAGATAAATCCCCACAACTTCTGGCTACAAAAACCAGTGGGAATTGAGTTGGTGCAAGAAAAGTTCCGGGGTCCCAAGCAGTTCCCCCTAAAGAACCCACATAAAGACTTACTCAGACTCATACCCTCTGAGCTCCAGTACCAGGTTAGCAAGCTTGAAAGGTACCAGTGGCATATGGGGAGGAACTAAGTGTCTGGGATCAAGGCAGGAGCTGGGAGACAGCTTTCTCCCACACAGAAAGGCAGGCAGAAGCCACTGAACCCTTTCTGAACCCTCCCCGCCACAGAGCCAGCAGATGGGTGCCATATCTGAGATTTCATCAACCTAACACTGTTTGCCCTGCCCTAGAGATCCTGGCTCTGTCCCCGCCATCTTATGCCCACCTGAACTGTTAACAGTGAGTTTTCCATATGAATGGCAGGTCTTGGCTCATGTTTCACAAATTTCTAAATCCTCTCCAACAAGCTAGCCTCAGTAAGTCCTATCCCTCTGCCTCTTGTTAAGTGGTGCCCTAGGCCCAGCACTATGAGCAGCCAGCCTAGATTCACAGCCAGACTTCGCCTGGAAACACCTAAGCCCAGCACAAGTAGCAACCATCTCAGATGGCTTTATAGCTCACGCAGGGTGGCCCTGGACAGAACACAGGTGGGGACTGACCTAGGCCTGCACCACTCAGGAAACTCCCGAATGTGCACACCAGTGGAGAGCTACAGACCACACTGAAGCACCACCACCCTATCCCTGCACAGCTGATCCTCCATAGAGAGCAGAGGTTGGTGGTCAGAGGTCACAGTCAGTCCTTGCAGCTGACTGGTCTAGGGAAATCCCTCCCATTGATCTGCCAACAGCAACCAAGGCTCAACTACAAGAGTGCACTCAGCCCACACAAAGGGCGCACCTAGAGTACCCAGCCCAGGTGACAGGGGAAGCTGTGCCCCTGGACCCTACAGGACACCTAGTACATTAGGCCACACTACCAAGACAGGGAGCTATAGCAACTCTACCTAATACACAGAAACAAACACAGGGAGGCTGCCGAAATGAGGAGACAAAGAAACATGGCCCAAATGAAAGAACAGATCAAAACTCCAGAATAAGAACTAAACAAAATGGAGATAAGCAACCTATCAGATGCAGAGTTCAAAACACTGGTTATAAGGATGTTCAAGGAACTTAATGAGGACCTCCACAGCATAAAAAACATCCAGTCAGAAACAAAGAATACACTTATTGAAATAAAGTAAAATTTACAGGGAAACAATAGCAGAGTGGATGAAGCTAAGAATCCAATCAATGATTTGGAACATAAAGCAAAAAACAACCAACTGGAATAACAAGAAAAAAAGAATACAAAAAAATGAGCAGCTTCTGGGACAACTTCAAGAAATCCAACATTCACATTATAGGGGTGCCAGAAGGAGAAGAGAAAGAGCAAGAAATTGGAAATCTATTTGAAAAAGTAATGACAGACATGCAAGTCCAGGAAGCACAGTCTCAAACAAAATGGATACAAAAAGGCCCACTCCAAGACACACCGCCATTAAAATGCCAAAGGTTAAAGATAAAGAGAGAATCTTACAATAGAAAGAGAAAAGAAGTTAGTTATCTACAGGGGAGTTCTCATAAATCTGTCAGCTGATTTCTCAAAAGAAACTTTACAGGCTAGTAGGGACTGGCAAGAAATATTCAAAGTCATGAAAAGCAGGGAACTACAGCCAAGATTGCTCTACCCAGCAAAGCTATCACTTAGAATTGAAGGGCAGATAAAGTGCTTCCCAGACAAGAAAAAACTAAAAAAGTTGACCATCACCAAACCATCATTATATAAAATGTTAAAGGGACTTATTTAAAAAACAAATCAAAACTATGAACAATAATATGGCAATAAATACATATCTATGAACAACTGAATCAAAAAAACAAATTAAGCAAACAAGAAGAACAGAGACAGAATCATGGATATGGAAAGCGTTTTGTTGCCAGATGGGAAGGAGGTTTGGGAGAATGGGTGAAGAGGTGAGGGGATTAAGAAGTACAAATAGGCAGTTACAGAATAGCCATTGGGATGTACAGTACAGTACAGGGAATGGAGTAGCCAAAGAACTTATACACATGACCCATGGACATGTATAATGGTGTGGGGGTTGCCTGAGGGAGTGGGGGCTGCTGGGTGGAGAGGGGCAAAAGGGGAAAAACTGACACTGTAATAGGATAATCAATAAAATATAATAAAAAAATAAAGATGAGGCAACTAAGAAACAAAGTTTTAAGTAACCTGTCCAAGAAACACAGAACTCTCCATTCAATAAATGTTTAATATTTACATGATTTCTTTTTAAGAGATAAACAGATATTTCATTGTAAGGTGTCATTCTAATATTCAGTAAAGGCACTTATTTGCAGGAAAAAAATCATTTTTGGACTCAAATCTACACCCACAGTATCCTTTTATATTTTTATAGGACTATTTCCATCTCTTCACATTCTGTATAGTTTTGTTGTAATAAAGTCTATGAGAATTCCTAAATTTTTACTAACGCAAATTATAAGTAATCTAGAGATAATTACAACTACTATTTAAAAGTCAGAAGTCTAGGAAAACCATACTACATACATTTTATATAATGATTCTTACCTTTAATTCCGTAACAAATAAATGAAGTCACTTAAGTGATGACAAGGTAAACTATGTCCAAAGAATTACAGAACTAAAATCCAAATCATGTGTAAGAAATTCTACTTAAAAAAAAAAATCTGACAGCCACCAAAATTCAACATTATATGAAGTAAAATTAAAATGATTCCATCAATTAAAAAACACTAAATTTCAAGTCTAGGATCTATGAATAATGAATACTCATGGTTTCAACTAAAAAACATTTTTTAAGATGTGAAGAGACAGCAACTTTGTTCAGGTTTAAAGTTGTATGTCCCAGCTGTCCAACTACTTGACTTTAAACATTTAAATACCATTTACAGAAAAATGGACTCAGAGTTGGACCATACACTGCTTCGTCCCACCTGCTGATATTTTTATGGACACTTTAAAGGATGCCTGACAAAAATAAAGCGATACTTTGGAGAGACTTAATAAAGCCACTTTCAGAGCTAAGAGCATAACTAAACATGAAGAATAATTACATTTAAGTATACAGGAGTTATCTTTAAAAATTTAAATAAGCCCTGGCTGGTGTGGCTCAGCGGACTGAGCACCGGCCTGCGAACTGAAAGGTCACTGGTTCCATTCACAGTCAGGGCACATGCCAGGGCTGTGGGCCAGGTCCCTGATTGGGAGTGTGTGAGAGGTAACCGATCGATGTATCTCTCCCACATCAATGTTTCTCTCCCTCTTTTTCTCCCTCCCTTCCCCTCTCTCTAAAAATAAATAAACTAACTATAAAAAAATTTAAATAAACTATCCTGTTCAGTCTCTGACAACACACCAATCTTTGAAAGGGTATGACACCACTCTGCCAAGCTAGTACTAAGTTTAGGTGATAAAGTAAAGATAACCATTATGTCTGGGGAAAACACAAAGCTATCACCACAGATAGGAAACTTTTAAAACAGCTTCCCACTGTATATAAAATAAAATGTAGGAACATCAGTTTGGACTAAAGACCTTCCACAATAATCTGGCCCACCTATTTATTCCTGCCTCCTTCTGGTCCAACTAGGTTATTTCCAAAAGTTTATCTTTTGTGGCCCTGGCCAGGTAGCTCAGTTGGTTATAGCATCATCCTGATATGCCAAGGTCATGGGTTCAATCCCTAGCCAGAGCACATACAAGAAGCAACCAATGGCCCTGACTGGTGTGGCTCAGTGGGTTGGGTGTCATCCCAACCAACCAAAAGGTCCCCAGTTAAATTCCTGCTCAGGGTACATGCCTGGGTTGTGGGCCAAGTCCCCAGTTGGGGGCATGCAAGAGGCAACCAATCAATATTTCTCTTCCTCTTTCTCCCTCCCTTCTCCTCTCTCTAAAAATAAATAAGTAAAATCTTTTCTGAAAAAACAACCAATTAATGCACAAACAGGTGGAACAACGAATTGATGTGTGTCTCCCTTCCCTCCTTTTTCTAAAATCAATAAATCAAAATGAAACAAAAATAGTTTAAAAAAACACAAAGTTCATCTTTTGTATCTCTCCTCAAAAAATCCCAGCTCTTAGAATGACCACCCTACGCTACTCTTTCTAAATCATTCCTGTTCACTCCTTACTACCTGTAACATCTGAACTCTTCCCCAAATGCTCTAGCCCACAGTAACTTCTCCTCCTTCTGAACTTCTCCAATCACTTAACACCCCAGTCAGCATCTGATAATGCTCACATACTACTGTGACTTTTCTGTATATACTCACCCTTTTTTCTCAGGCATGCCATAATGGTGAAATGGCAAGGGACTGAGAAAACTGTGTGAGAGGAGAATGTCAATCAGAGTTAGCATTCCCAAGGGCCAGACCTTGCTCTGAGACTGTGGTTGACATTCTTGAACAAAGTCCCTTAACCTTTTGCATAAATGAGGGCCAGGTATTCAATCTAAGATCTTTAATGACAAATACTTCTTTTGAGAACTATCTGTATCTTCCATAGTGGCTTAGAATATTATCTTACATGATAGGTACAAAAAGTTATAAATTTCTCATTGATATAACCTTAGGAATAAAGCCAAACACCACCACACTTCATCAAAGCCAGGGCGCCCAACCTGGGAGATAAAAAGGGCACTATTTCAGGCTTTCCATTCTAATATATTGCAACTGCACAAACTATTCATACACAAAACAGCATACTTACTGAGATCTCTACATTTAATAGTACTATATTCAAAAGAGATACAAAGATAGTCACATGCTTCTCTCAGTTCAGGAATAGATATGCCATCAGGACAGCGGATTACTCCTGTTTTATAGTAATCCTAAAAAAAAAAAAAGAAAGAAAGAAAAACAAGAATGCATAAAACATCTGAAGCATGAAGTAGTCAAAACTTATTATTAAGGTCCAACTGGTTCACTGACTCAACCATCAGAGAATTATTTAGTAGCAGAGGTAAAATAAGAACCTAAATCTCCCCATTATTTATACATCTCTTCTCTCTACACTGTATCATGCTAATTCTTACATATTTTCCCACTATGAGTTATTTTTGTATATAACTACCACAAATTTTTGAAGATTTTTTTAAAGGTAAGAAAGTTGAATAACATAAAGTTACTTAAATATTACCTAGAGAATTGAGCAAAATTTAAAATTCTTAATAAAGAACTTCAAAGTTATATCCAAGTATTGCAATAATGTAAAACAGAATGCACAATCAGACATTTTTCTTCGAAATACTATCTTTTGGTGTTTCCCATATAACTATAATCAATCAGTAGCAATTATTTCAAAGACCTACTTAACATGTTGTTAGAGACTGGCCCCAGAATTACAAATCAGTTACTCCATAGCTGAGTTATAGAAACTTTTCTTACTTATCAACTCCATTAGAGTTCCAATGGACGTAAAGGCAGCTAAAGGAAGCACTTCCCCAAAAGTTAAGATCTGCCTCAAGGTTCTGAGGTTCAGAACCACAGTCATACAATTTCTAAAGCTGCTGCACCAATGGAAACAAGACATCCCTAGTACTGACAACCCAACTGAGATCAACTACAGTTGAGCCCCGAACACCACCCGATTTAAGAGGGGCACCAATGCACCATGCAGTCGAAAATCCACATATAACTTTTGATTTCCCCAAATGTAGTTCACAATAGTTTACTACTGACTGGAAGCCTTACCAATAGCAAACAGTCAATTAACACAAATTTTCCATGTTATATGTATTACATACTATGTTCTAAAGTAAGCTAATGAAGTTAACAAAATCACGAGAACATGCATCTACATTATTTATGAAAAAAATCTGTGCATAAGTGGAACCAAACAGTTCAAACGCACTTTGTTCAAGGGTCACCTACACTTTTCCTCTCTTATATCTCAGGGTCCTCCCTCTACTGTCCCCCCAACACTGTTTGAGGAAACCATATTTTTAGAGTGTGCCAGAAACTGTCATATACTATAATCAAATCTTTATCACTGATTTGAAATCATAAGTAGGGACTCTGTAATAGTAATTCAAATATTCCTCAAAAATAAAAAGTTAAAACCTCAAAACAGAAATAAAGGTTTAAAACAAAGATGTTAACAAATATATTTTAGAGATTAATTTTGAACATTCATAAACGTCCATACTGCTGCTTATATACAATAAAAATATCAGAATTCAGGTAACCACATTCATTCTCAGGCAGCAAAAAATGCTCAGCTTATTTAAGAGAATTAAAGAGACAGTAGTAACATGACTCCATGTACGTTAACATTAAGCCCTTGAAAGAACTGCCCATGCAGACCTAACAGATGAATCATCCATTACCCCATCGCTCCAAAGGTCATAAAATCCATTTATTTATGTCACATTGTTTTTCTGTAGAAAAAGATGAATTAAATGGTATTTTAAAAACAACAAAAACATCCTGCATACTCCCACAGAGATATCCAGATCAAACTCTGATTTCAAGTATTTACCAAGAAGTGGTCATATGATTAAGTTAAAACACATAAAAAACAAGAACTTACCAGAATAGCTCGAAATACAGTGGAGCCAATTCCCTCTGCCACCTCATACTCTCCCTTCTCATTGGGACGTGTGAAGTTATGTTCTCTGCCAGATCCAAACATCCTATAATAGCAAGTCATTAAGAGACATATCAGTAAGATACTTCCTTCAAAGGGAAAATTGCTTTCATGCACAAAAATAAAAAAAAAAATTATAATTTAAGTGTTAAATTATATAGTTAAATTAGTTCAAAAATTTTTATTAGAAACTTATTATGGCAAACATGATTAAGAAAGGAATGTTTACTATATTTCCTTTCAAACAGTAGCATACAGGGGTGGGCAAAAGTTAGTTTACAGTTGTGAGTACACAAAACACAGTTTATTGTTCTATTATTTATTAATTATTGCATTATTTGTATTACAAATGTAAAACTACTTTTGCTTGACAATGTAGATTCCCTATAAACAAAAAATATCAACTGATAAAATTCAGAAGCTAAAGAATATTCCTCCAGCACCCTCTCCCTAGGAAGGAAAAAAAAAAAAAGCAATCAATTAATCAAAGGGAAAAGATCACTGTTATACTAATCTTACCAGAAGGAAAAAAAAGAAAGAAAAGGGAAACCATATTATTTATGTATCTTCCTTAAAACTGTCATCTTCTTTGCAAAGTTAATATCATAATGCAGCACATACAGTAATCTAAACTAGGAAAAAGTAAGATAGTATAAGCAGGTTAGTTGTCTTACTTTTCACAATCTTAACTACAAATGTAAAAAAATCATGTTCAAAATTCTTACACTTGCATTCTAGAATTGAAAAACAAAAAAATCAAAGGCTGGGTAAACAGGAATGAAATTAAGAGAATGAAAAGTTTACAGAAGTGAGTAAATAGCTCTTAATATTAGTTTATACACTAATACATAAGAAAAATACAAATGGACTTACTGTCTTTTCAGGTCATGTTATTGGCCTTTAACACTAACCATTTAGAAAAGAAGCAACTTAGAAAATATGCCTTTTAAGATGAAGAATTTAATGCATTACTCCCAAGAAAAATTTTAAATTGTGATTAAAGGAAGCAAAACCTCCTCCGCAAACATTCAGAGATTTCCAGATTTGAACATTTCGCTGACTATAAAATTTCAGGAAAAATCTGGAGGGCTGCCCAAAGTTTGCCAATGTTCTGTTTTTGTAAGCTGGAGCATTATGTACCATCTGCTATCACTACCTTTTCATAAAAGTCAGGACATTCTAACAAGAAAAAACTAGGAGAATATAATCTCTGAATAAATGATAGTCCTTTAACTGTACTTAACTACATGGAAAATTTAAAAAAAGTATAACCTCTAAATCTGATACCACCATTACTAAAGTAAATATGGCTGACCTAAGTACTCTACTCAACAATTTCCCAATTTAAATGGTTTCCCTTTTGTTATGAAAGCTGCCATCCTAAAAAGGATGCCTCTTGTGGAACAAGCTTGATGAGGAAGCAAAGGAAATCAAAGCAGCAAGCAGCCCAGTGTTTGGAAATAGCCCCTGTCCCAACAGATCCCTACGGCCCGGAAGGCACTTTTGGGGATGGCCAGGAGCCTCTCCCTCTGGACCCCTCCCCAGAAGGCACTATAATACACCTGCTGGACCTTCCCTTTGCTCCCCCAGCCCCGGCTTCCACCCAAATCTCAAAATGTTTGAGCATGAAGGACTGCAGCTGAATCTGTCTTTTGTTAGACTCACTGGAACCCCCTTCATCTGTCAGGCTGCTGTGCCCAAGAGTTTCCAGCTGCAGCTACAGGACCCCAATTGGGACACAGTTCCAGCTTGGGGTGGCCTTCCAGTGACCCAGCTCCTCTGCATCCTCAATCTTAACGAGGTCCCATTGTGGTTAAAGCTGCACCTCACCTACAACCATGTTGATCAGTCAGTGCAGGAGATCATTACAGTGAACAACCTGCATGTGGAGACATGGTAGTAACTGAGCTTCCACTCACAGCCTTCAAATTCTAATGTCCCAAACCCCTGGGTTCCCAGATACCTGGAGCCTGCAACCAAGGACTACCAGCAGGTGGCGCTCTGGACCTGTGTTTGCCATAGCAAAAACTTGGGGAGGGGCCCACATGTAATTAAAGCCTAAAAAAGGATGGGGGGTGGATAAAAATAAATTGTTTCTCCTTTTGTTATAACATAATCCTATAAAGAACAAAGCTTTTTTATTCCAGTTTCCAAAAGAATGCCAACTGTTTTTTTCTGTCCCTATGAACATTAATTTTCATCCCCAAAGATATGCTTTGTTCAATTCACATGAAAAGCAGCCTTCATTGATGTAAAATAGTATTTCAGAAATCAAATATGCAATTTTTTCAAATAGTCGAACTTTTTACAAAAGTTTCAACATACATATTGTATTCAAATTTCAAATTTCATTTTTAAAGAAAACATAGCCTAACAGCTGAAGCAAAATATTGTTTATTTTTAACTGCATTTCTTTAAAGTGCAGGTAAAAAGCAAAGCATTAACAAGTCATCCTAATAGCTTCCATCAAATAGTCTCTTTTGTGCTACTAAAAAAATACATAAAAGCCTATAGTTCAAGTATTCTTCTCAGATGCAAAGGCAATGTTAAATATTTATCTACTCAAAATGTACAGTGTCATATGCTAGCATGTATACTGTATTCATAGACAAATCTCTCTCCCCCACTCCCTCTCTCACGCACACATCCCAAGTACTCCTATGTATTCTAAAAAAAATTTTTTAGGGGGGTTCTGGAGCTGAGGTGGTGCGAACAGAGTCTATAGGAGGCAGAGGGTTGGCACGAGGGGCTCCAGGGTTTTGGGCAGGGCCAATGGCCTCTCAGACAGGCCCGTGAGCTGCCCGCACAGATGGCAGCGACTTCCAGCAACGGGAGTGTGTCACCATGCACTACCAGATGAGTGTGACACTCAAGGATAAAATTAAGAAGCTGATCTATGTGCATCTGGTCATATGGCTGCTACTGGTTGCCAAGATGAGTGTGGGACACCTGAGGCTCTTGTCACATGATCATGTGGCCATGCCCTATCAGTGGGAGTACCGTACTTGCTGAGCATTATGTGCTCTCTCTTGGGCCTCCTCTCCTTCCCCCCCCCCCCAACATTAGCTCTCTAGGATCAGCATGGGGCTCTTTTCCATCACTCCCCTCATTTACAGCAGCATGGAGATGCTCCCTGCTGCACAGCAGCTCTGCCGCCATGGGCACAGCCTACCACTTCCTCTTTGGTTTTCTGCTGTGTCCCTCACGTACCTGGTGTTGGTGCTGGCAGTTCAACTGCATGCCTAGTAGTTATGCTACAGCCAGAAGCTCTTAGACTCGTGGTTCACCAGCACACAGGAGAAGCAGCGTAAATGAAGCCTGCCTGATGGACTGATCTCTGGGGTGAGGCCTAGCCCTCCCTTTGAGAGGATAGAGGAGCTGTCCTAAAGCCTCCTTTGGTAATTTGAGCAGCTGTGATGTTGACAACTAGTGCAAATTACACCCAAGTTCTGGAAAGCTGCTATTATCGTCATTAGCTGAGGTGGCAAAACTCTACTCAACTTATTCCTGGTTGGCTGGAACTGGGTGAAGAACAGCTGTAAATCAAACTTCAGCTAGTTTAAGTTGAAGCCCTTCAGGATTTTTAAGACCAAGTCTCATCCTTGCCTCTTCTTAGTCTTAGTCATTCTCTCCATTTCCATCCACTGCCTCTTGGCCACTGAGACTTGAAGGAAATGGAGAATAAACTAAATTCTACTTCAATCTGTGAGTCGTTGGGCAAGAAACATTTAGGAAGCTGCTTTCCCTGCAGGCTGTCTCTACTGTGAAGCATTTTAATCAAAAAGAACATCAATAAAGTTATAACTGCCCTATCAAAAAAATGTTTTTACCTCGTGTAAACTTCTACTTCATATATATGCCCGTTCATTTTATATTAGAGTGAACAGAAAAAGATAATGACTTCAAAATTAAAAGGTATTTGATCAAGTCTAGATTGTCCATACCATTCTTGGACTGCGGTTCCAATAACTATAAAACTTCACATTAATCTACAACTCTGGATGAGCACAGGCTACATGGCTGCTTCTAATGACTACTCTTTTATTCTACTATTTATTAATGTTAATAACACTCTGTTTTTTAATTATCATTATCACACTGGCAACTCATGATGACTTTTCAGCTAACCAAACTGCTGGGTTTTTTCCTTTTCATCAAGACTGATGACCTGCTGTATTTGACGGCTGAATTTGGGAGCCTCAAGGAAACATTTCCACTGTTAAATTCACCTTGTTAGACGCAATCTGTGGTTTCAGCCTGTAGAAGTCTTTTAGAATCTTGTCTTCGTTAACTAAAACATTTGCTATTTGTACCAGTACAACAAAAATCAACAGAAATAAAACCAAGTTCAAAAACTGGCTCTACCACTTTCTAGCTGTATTAACATGAGCAAATTATTTAACCTTCAAAAGCTCAATTCTTTTATCCATAAAATAGGAATACTACATTCCAACAGAGAATTACCATAAACTTAAACGAAAGATAAAATAATGCGAAAGGGTTTTAAAATTAATAATACAAGGAACTGCAATAATACAAACCTGCCCAACATTGTATTTGGCTGTGCAGTAAAAATGGACGGGTCCACAACAAATCTAGTGTTATCCACTATGAGTGTCACTCGTTCTGATGTTCTCACATTACGAGCTCCTTCTTTTGCATTTTCATACACAAATACCATCTCCCCAGACGTCTTACAGCTACCGTCTGAACTCGACTGACTACTGTTTCTGCTGCTGTTCCCAGCACTGCTACTGGAACCATTTGGAGAAGCTTTCTGAGGACGAGGACTGCTTGGACGGGAGGAACTGTGATCTTTTTCTCGTTCTGAAATAAAAATGTTAAACAGAGTTATGCAAATTTTCTTTAAAAAATTTCAAGTTCCATATATATCTTTTTAAAATTTTAATTTAGAGTAGTTGTTTAAAATTGCAGCACTCCTGTTTTATCTCAAACAACACTTTTACAGAACACCATAAACATTAATTTATTTCCCAGGGATAAAATATCAAAATGTTTTTTAAAATAATTACCCTCTGTAGACTTTAAAAGAGATGTGTAACTTAGTAATGCTGACTCACACTAAGATCAAAAAGTCAGGTAAATTTTGTTATTAGTCTATTTAAAAATACATAGAAACCCAAGGAACAGAATCACAAGTCAAATAAGTAAACATGGAAAGTTAGTAAAAGATAAGTAAGAATATCAACTTAAACTCTCCTAAATATTAAAAGTATTAATACTGAGAACACAAAGTACAAATTTTGGAATCTTGCTGTGTTAATAAAGGCATTGCATAAACCAGCAATTTATCTCACAAAAAGAAGGTCCTAGAGGAAGAAACAAATTTCTCTAGGATAAGAAGTATTTATTTTTTTAAATGACTTTTAATGTCTACCATATTAAGTGGCTTTTATAGCTGATGATATATTACTTTCTTTTTATTTCACTTTTGTTTAGTAAAGCACTGACACAAATTTTATAGGATCACATAATTATTATTTATAATTTTATTGATAGGAGATATTATTAAAATTCACAATATTTTCTTTAGATGTTCCGATATTCCACATAGGGGAAATAAAACTAGGATTTTGTGATTAAGTTGTTTTAGAGCCTAGATCACTAAACTTTAAAGGTGACCTAAAAATGTACCTCCGTCCCCTTAGTTTCATCAGCTTTTGCCAAATTCCTCCATGACTCAGGCAACTGAGAACACTCTGTACAGCTTTACTGATTATATAATTAGATTTGCAGTATCTCCAGAGAGACACCTCCATTTTATTGCCTGTTTCCACAACACTGGTAGGATCCCAAAAGCAAGATTTGCTAAAGCAATAAAAATATTATACACTTATATTATCTTCCCACATGCTGAACTCTGCGTGTAACAAACTAAATTACTTATTTATACTTTTTTGTTGGATTAACAGCACTAGTCTGACTTTAAGGACATTCTTAAGACACTGACAACTTCTATACATACTTAGACCTTAGTAGAAATGATTTTGCTTTATAACGATGAATTTCCCCATCCCCGGGCAAAATGAAAATGAGCAGGTTCACATTACTTCCATACCGCTGCCCCAGACTAGTGATTTACAGTCACACGTATTAACCAGGGCACTACTGTTCATTTACTGGGTAGAGGGGAAGATCTGAGCTAGATGCCAAGAAAGTAAAACACTTCACACCTCCCCTTTCATCTTCTATTTTTATTATTAAAAATATTGTCAAAAATCCAAATAAATTCTCCGATGGCTCTCAAATCCTTTTATCCAGGATGACTAACCAAGAATTCCTATCAGTAATTTACTATGATTGACAATCAAATTTATTACTGATATTTATAGTAAACTTATTATTAATAGTACTTATCACAATAATTTATAAACTATTATAAAATAAACCACTGCTATTTATCTCATAAGGTAAAAATCAACTTGAAAAAAATTTAAACCTACATATCACAAATATAAAGGCTTTTCAAATTACTTCATAAGTCTGTACCAGACTCTTAGAAAAAAACTTTTAAGTTTCATTTAGTAAGTTGTTTTTTCACAACAATAACCAAGCTGAGCTAAAGTAGAAGCAACTGAACAAAAGAGAGAAGTTAATTTTACTCTGAAGTATTAGGCACAATTCATTGTCAATACTACTATAAAAAGGTAAACACATGCTTTAAAAAACTGTTGGGAAGGTTAGTTGATCTACATACCAACATGGTGCTGTCGTGTAGGAGAAGTAACATTTCTAATGCAAGGGGTGAGCTGAGATTCTGTTCTTTCGTGAGATGAATCCCGTGATCTGTCACTTGACCTTCGTCTATCTCTTGATCTTTCATGTCCCCCACTAGCACCATGAAGACTCATTTTGGTGTGGTCAACAACTCCTTTAGCAACACGTGAGGGAGTACTGGTGAGTTACAAAAGAAAAATAACCATAAAAGTAGAACATGAGATACAAACAGTTTTAAAGAAAAATCAATAGCATAAAACTACTAATATTTTGAAGGGCAAGAATCAAATGCTACTCTACCATTCTGAAATAAACCTATTTTACTTCAAACTACTAGGTTTTATAAATTCTGAAGCACAATGTCTTTAAAGATCACATAACCCAACTCAGTTTTAAGGATGAGAAAACTAAAGCTCAGAAAGGTTAATTGACTTGTGAGCAAGTAGTAGAAGTAACAGTAGCAGTAGTAGCAGTGACCACCCAAATCTACGAAATATTATTCAAACTTTCTTTTGATTTCTTTGACTGTGGGAGAAAAAGAGAAGAGTTCCAGCTTCTGGAACTCTTAACTGAGGTATATGGGGTAAAATAACCAGTCTCCCTGCCAAATAAAATAAGTCTACATGCTAACTTCAATCGACTCATTTTGATTTTGAGTAAACTCTTTTCAAAATTTTTAAAAGCATTTCTCAAAAAAGCTTAATGGCACCAACTGTGTAAAGTCACAGAATTTAACATTTTAAAACCTCATATGTAGAGTAAATTTGCCCATGAGAAGTAACAATGGGTAAAGAATGATGATTAATAGTCTAGTTGACAGAAGTCATTCACACAATTATTTATTAAGTTAGATGTCTTCTGCGCACCACGCTGTGCTACATGCCAGGAAAGGAGCTCCCTCAAAGAACGTGACTTACGTGTAGCAGTAATACATGAACACGTAGAATTTAAACAATTCAACAGTTACCCAAATTTCAAATATAAAATGACTAACTATATCTCAAATATGTATGCAACTAATAAATGAACGATTGATAATAAATGCTCTAAGATCTCAGAAGAAGAAATCACTGTAGATTAGTCACAGTGAACCAGGCACTGACAAATAGAAAAGATTTTAATAATCAGAATACATTACAGGTAGGAAAACGTACAGCAACAAAAATGAGAGAGCCAGACCTAAGGCATTTTGGAAATTTACCATTTTAGCATATACTATGGTTCATTTGTTTGAAATATTAAGGTGTTTTATAAAAATAGAAGAAATGTCATAGCTTTAGAGTAATAAAGACTCAGAATCCAATCGTCCTTTAATAGGTAATTGCTCGACACGTTGAATATTTAACTTAACGTTTTGGAAGCTTAGTTTCTTCATCTATAAAATGTAGATTCTATTTACCTTCTAAAGTTAATATAAGGATCAAATGAAATACAAGTAAGCTGACTAGCCTTTTGGTTCATTCCAGTACCCCCTCCATAATATTACTCTGTTCTATTTAAAATTCAATCTTCCACTAAAATGCGGTTGCTTTCATTATGAAAATCATTTATCACTTCGCTCTAACAGACTACAAAGACTGTATTTACCCTAAGAGTTACTTCTGGGAAAATAAAGGCAACCAACCTATCAGCCTTTATCAGTCATTTGTCTCTCATAAACATACAAGGAAAGAAAAATTCTATTCCCACCTTCTTTCTAGTGAAAAAGATCAGAATAGGATTGCATTTTTGGAATACTCCTTTTCTTGAAATAGAACAAATCAAAAGATCCTACTACATTTATGTTAAAAACTTTAAGCTAGAAACAATGAATTTTCTGGTTCTTGTCCTAAAGGGGAAAAAAAGGAGTCCATACAAATATAGCAAGGATTATATATTCAAAAACATAACTCCTCAAATTCTTCCAGCTGCTAAGTTTTAAACATGCTAAAGCACATTTTCTAAGTATGAATCTAATTTATAATTTAATGCACAATATACAAACATAACTACAACTAAGGCATATGCAGGATAAATGTTCGGTTTGAATAAGGGCCAAGCAGACTGATTAATTGAAAAAGCATTTCAGCCAAACATCTCTGCAGCTGAAAGATGAAGTGCTGCTAAGCGTTCTGTTGAAATATTGGCTTCATTTCTAAATTGTTTAGATTTTAAATGGATGCAAAAGATGTAACACACTTCCATCCTTTCTTTTCATTCCCTCGTGGAATGTACTTTAAATGAGACCTTCAAAATCAGATTGTCATGAAAGACTAATTATGTCCTACTCTATTTAATTAAATAATTTTAGATTATGAAAGCACTCTAAGGGTAAAAATAATTAATGTGTGCAAAATAAAAGGAGGACAAGCACGTTCAGAGGAGATATTTCTGCTTTGTGGTGCATTTAAAAGAATTTGAAATACAGGAATTGAGGACAGGAAAAAAGATGAAAAGTACATAAACCCCAAAATCTGCTTTTACCCAACACAAAGTAACAAGGACTGAATTTACTCTCCTTTCTGAAACAACCCCTCAAAATGGACAAAATACACGAAACAACAGTTTGCAAGACATAGCACATCATGCAAAGAAAGTGATCCCTCAAAGATGAAAAACAAATAAGCCCAACAACTGTCCAAATTATTAACCTTGAGAAGTTTCCAGACTGAACACAAGGAGGCAAAACCTGGTGACCTTTGAGTTAAAGATATGGAGCTGAGCGATTTTGGACAGTAAGTGACTAGAGTTCTTATAAATAAGCACTGGAGAGAGAAAAGCAGCACAGACAGAAAACCTCAGAGATCTACAGTGAGTCTTCCTCATGTAGTAAGCCTAGTACCAATTGGCACACACATGTGAAGAAACTACACAAAGCTGAAGAAAGAACCAACTCAAAAGATGAGAGGAAACAATGCCCAGAACTCACGCAGGGCCTGTTCCTCCCAGTCAGGCTGGACAACCTCATAATTCATGGGGCACTGGGGAGAGAGTCTAGCAGGGATAATTCAATCTGCAGCCTGCAGGCTGCATGCAGCCCAGGAAGGCTGTGAATGTGGCCCAACATGAAATCGTAAATTACTTCAAACATGAGATTTGTCTGTGATTATGTGTTGCAATGTATTTAATATGGGGCCTAAAAGAACTCTTCCAGTGTGGCACAGAGATGCCAAAAGGTTGGACACCCTTGGAAGAGTCTTGGCTCGGACACAGGAAATAATTAGACCTAAACTGAGCACTGCTCTAGTCACATCTAATGAATCCTAAGAGCAAGATCTGAAAGATTCAAATTGTTTCCAAATAACTAAACCGAACCCTAAAACGAAATTCAAGAATATTTATAGGAATACAAAAATATCCAGCACCCAAACAAGATAAAATTCACAACACACGACATCCAATAAAAAACTACCAGGCATGCAAAACAGTAGGAAAACATAACCTATGAGGAAAAAAAATCAATCAAAACCAACTCAGGATTGACATATATTTTACAATTACAAAGACATTATAACAGTCATTATAACCATGTTTCTCCAAAAAATTATGCAGATACAGATTTTGAAATTATGCAAATCAAACTTCTGAGATAAAAATGAAGATACTTAAGATTGAAAATATACTGAATGGAATTAATAAAGATTATACATCATAAAAAGAAAAGGTTTGTGAACCTGAAGACACAGCAATAGGAAATATCCAAAATGAAATGGAGAGAAAACAGAAAACTAAATAGGGCATGAGTAAACTGTGGGTCAACTTTAAGTGCCCTGATACAGGTATAAGCAGAGTCTATAAAGAAACAGATTGGGAAAACTGTATAAGAACAACAATTAAAATAAAATTTAATTAAAAAAAAAAAAAGAAACAGATTGGGAAAAGAAAAAAAAAATTGAAGAAATAATGTCTTAAAATGTAATGACAGCTACAAAACCACAGATACAACATGCATAAAACTCCCCAATACATTGTAATAAAAAAAAAACACACAAAAACAAAGCAAAGCAAAATAAAAACATGTTAATCTGCACTTCTTATACCCAGTGAAAACATTTTTCAATAATAAATGGAATACACATTTTTAGACAAACACACAAACAAAAACGAAGAATTCATCACAAGCAGACTTGCACTACAAGAAAATTTAGAGGAAGCCCTTCAGGCAGAGGACAAACTAATGCCAGGCGAAAATACAAGCTCACACAAAGGAATGAAGAACATTGGAAAGTGTAGCTACATGGGAAAATATATAAATTTTTTTCTTATTTGTTTAAATCTCTTGAAAAAGATTAGTCAAAGAATAATGACAACAATGTAGTGTGGAGTTTATAACATATACTTATTACTACAACAGCACAAAATTTGGGAGATAAAACATAGAAGCACACTATTAAAAGGCTCTATACTGCACATAAAATGGTACAATCTCACTTGAAAGGAGATAAAGAGTTATATTATAAGCCCTAAACCAATCACTAAAAAAACAAAGAATTATAGCTAATAATCCAACAAGGGCAATAAAATGAAAATCACAGATACAATTAATCCAAAATAGGAAAAAAAGGGGGAGGAGACAAGGATAAATGGGACAAATAGAAAATAATCAGCAAAACAGACTTAACATTAACCATATCTATAATTACATTAAATGTTAACGGTCTAAGCCATAAAAGGTAGAGCTTATCTGACTGGATAAGACCCAATGATATGCCGCCTACAAACCCTCCACACACATACTTTAAATAGAAAAGTACAAAGAGGTTCAATATAAAAGGATAAGGAAAGATAAACTATGCTGACACTAGTGAAAAGAAAGCGAGAGGCTGTATTAGTATCAAAGTAGACCTCTGAGCCAAGAACGTTACCAAGGCATTTCATATAGATAAAGGGATGAATTCATTAAGAGCACTTAATCCCAAAAGTTCTCCTGCCTCAGAGCTTCAAAATACATGAAGGAAAACTGGTAAAATTACAATGGAACTAGGCAATTCCAAAATTATAGTCAAAGGTTTCAATACCCCTCTCATAATATTTAACACAGCACATAGACAGAAAATAGTAAAGGTGAATAAGATTTGAACACTATCAACTGGCTTGACCTAACTGATTTTACAGAACATTTCACAAACAAGAGCAGAAACTTCATTCTTTTCATGTGCACACAGATCATTTATCAAGACTGAGAAATAAAGCAAATCTTATTAAATTGAAAAGAATTCAATCATAAAGTATGCTCTCTGATTACACTGGAATTAAATAAAAATTAAGTAATGGAAAGACATTTGAAAATTCCCAAATATTTGGAAATAAGATAACAACTTCTGAATAACCCATGAGCAAAGAAGAAATCAGAAGGGAAAACAAAATTTTGAAGTGAAAAAAAAGTCCAACATATCAAAATATGTGGAATGGCATGATTAGAACAGTGGTAAGGGACTAAATTATAGCATTAAGTGCTTATATTAGAAAAGAAGGACTAAGAAGTGTGACCTCAAGTTTCTACCTTAAGAAACTAGCCAAAGGGCAAACTAAGAAAGTACATAAAATAAAGATCAGAGTGGAAATCAAAATAATAGAAAACAGAAAAAAATAAGGTAAACCAATTAAAATAAAGGCTGGTTCTCTTGTCAATTAAAAGCAGCAAGAGAAAAGGAGACAGTCACCTACAAAAGAGTTCCCATAAGTCTATTAGCTGATTTCTCAAAAGAAACCTTGCAGGCAAGAAGGGGCAGGAAAGAAGTATTCCAAGTTATGAGAGGCAAGGACCTACATCCATGATTACTCTACCCAACAAAGCTGTCATTTAGAATGGAAGGGCAGATAAAGTGCTTCCCAGATAAGGTCAAGTTAAAGGAGTTCATCATCACCCAACCCTTATTATATGAAATGTTAAAGGGACTTACCTAAGAAAAAGAAGATCAAAAATATCAACAGTAAAATGACAACAAACTCACAACTATCAACAACCAAACCTAAAAAAGCAAAGCAAAACAAACAAACAAAAAAACCTCACTAGGAAACAACTAGAACAGGAACAGAATCACAGAAATGGAGATCCCATGGAGGTTTACCAGAGGGAAGGGGGAGAGGGGGGAATAAGGGAAAGGTACAGGGAATAAGAAGCATAAATGGTAGGTACAAAATAGACAGGGGGAGGTTAAGAATAGGGTGGGAAATGGAGAAGCCAAAGAATTTATATGTATGACCCATGGACATGAACTAAGTTTAGGGAATGATGGTGGAAGGGGGTGTGTAGGCCGCAGGGGAATAAAGGGAAGAAAAACAGGACAAATGTAATAGCATAATCAATAAAATATATTTAAAACTTAAATAAAACAAGAAAAAAAGCTGGTTCTTTGAAAAGATAAAATTGATAAACCAGTAGCTAGACTGATTGGAAGGGAAAAAACTTGATACAAATTACCAATAACAGAAATGAGAGAGCTGATATCACTAAAAAGATGATACATATTAAAAGAATGATAAAAGAACAGACTGAGTGACCAGAGGGAAGGGGGAAGGGGATAATGGTGGAAAGAAGGGGAAGAGATTAGTCAAAGAACATGTATGATGACCCACGGGCATGGACAACAGTGTGGGAATTGACTGTGGAAGCCAGGGAGGGGGAGAAGGAGAAGGGCAGAGGAGGGCAAAAGGGGGAAAACTAGGACAACTGTAATAGAATGACAATAAAAAATGATTAAAAAAGAATATTATAACAACTTTATGCAAATAAATTCATCAACTTCAAAGAATGTGGCAAATTCCAAACTACCAAAACTCATACAAGAACAAACAGATAAGGTGAACAACTCTCTATCTATTAAAATGTTAAATCTGTACAGAATTTTCCCTCTAAGAAAATGTCATACCTAGATGGCTTTACTTATTTATTAATTCAACCAAGTTCTTAAGATACAGTAATAATACCAATTCCATACAAACTCTTATAAGAAACTGAAGGTATTTTCTTCCTCATTCTCTGAGGCCACAATTATCTGGATACCAAAACCAGAAAAAGAAATTATAAGAAAACAATTGTATAAATCTACATTTCTCAACAAATGCAAATATTTTATACAAAATTTTAATAATTCAAATATAGCAATATATAAAAATGTCAATATATCATAACCTAATAATCTTTACCCCCCAAAATACAAGATTAGTTGAATATTCAAAAATTAATGTAATTCACATTAATAAAATAAAGAAAATTTGGGGTGCAAACAGGAGGGAGGTGGGGAGGGCTGGGGCAGTGGGCTAGGATGGGAGTAAAAAACAGAAAACTGTGCAAGAACAACAATTAAAATAAAAATTTAAAAAATGGGCAAAATATTTGAGATATACAAATGGAAAGAAGTACATGAAAAGATGCTGAATACCATTACTCATTAAGAAAATGAAAATTAAAATCACAATGTGATACTATTTCACATCTACTTGAGTGGTAAATAAAAAGACTGACCATATCAAATGCTGGTGAATGTGTGTATGAAATGGAAAACAATTTGACATTGTTTTAACTTCCATTAGGAAGTTAAAAATATACTAGCTATATAATCCAGCCATCTCATCTTGGTACTTACCCAAAAGAAATAAAAGCATATGTCTATGAAAAGATGCAAGCATTGTTAGTACCTTTGTTTACAACAGCCCCAAAATGGAAACAATCTAAATGTCAATGAATAGGTAAATGATGAACAATTTGTGGTATGTTCACACACTGGAATACTACTCAACAATAGAAAAGAATGAACTACTGATACAACACAGATCAGACTGAAAATAATTACGCGGGGTAGGAATAAAAGCCAGATTCCCTCCCCTCCCAAAAAGGGGTATATTTTCATCAAATTCTAGGAAATACAAACTAATGTATAGGGTCAGGAAACAGACTGGTGGTTGTTTGGGCATGGAGTATGAGTGTTGGAAGGGGCGTAAGGAAAGGGTTACAAAGGACCCCAAGGAAACTTTTGAGTGTGACAGATATGTTCATCATCCTGATTGTGGTGAGGTTTTATGAGTACATACATATGTCAAAACTTTCCAAACTGGACTCCAGAACAGGTCCCCTGGCCTAAACAACCTGCTTATAAGAAGCTACCCTCCCAGGAAGTTGCCACTTAACTATTTCAATTGCACTTAATAAACGCCATGCCTTTCTTCTCCTAATAGTTCATCTTTTCCTCTCATGCTTTTCTCACCAGTTCACCAAATTCCCTTTCACCAACCTACATAGATTCTTACATCCCCCACTTAAAACATGGTTCATGTTCTCACAAAACCAAAAGTACTTCTACTATCAGATTAAAAACAACAACCATTCCAACTGATCACCACCTGAAAACCTCACAGGTCAACATTTATTACCCGATAAAGTTATTACAGAAACTCAAATCAGAATCTGTAACAATCCTCTAAGATTACAATTTTTATCCACCAAGTAACACTATTTCTAGCACTCCTAGTATTTAAATAAATCCACCTTAATCACAAACCCTTATTATCAAAAGAAAGTATTTTCATTTTTAAATTTTGCAACTGTATGAGCTGATAATGTTTCTGATATATCTTATGCTTTGAAGCATAAAGTAAATCAATAGGTGGTCCCTTCAAAAATTTTTAAATTTTACTAACATGGTCACTTTGATAAGCAAATATCTCTTTTCATCAAACTTACAAACATCAATTTTGTGTGAACTTAAGCACATGATTTTGCCACCTAATTTGTTTAAAAATTCTAATTACAGCAACAGCTTCCAATGGCAGAGAGATTCCTAAAGACCAAAGAAAAACTTAAAATCTAAATTTGAAACCTAAAATTATAAACTTCCAGGGGATAAAGGGTATAATTCATTAAAAAATAAATTGATGAACTAGATTACATCAAAATTTAAAAACTTTTCTCAGTGAGACTACAGACTCCTACAGAAGAATAAAACATGTCACTCTCTGAATGGGTAAATAAACTGTAGCAATCCATACTATAGAATACTAATCACAAATTTTTAAAAATTAAAAAAAAAAAGAAGAAGAGCAAAAACTTCAGTCAAGATGGCAAAGTAAGTAAACTCTGTGCTCACCTCCTCCCACAGCCATACAAAAATTACACAACAGTCCTGGCTGGGTGGCTTCAGTTGGTTGGAGCATCATCTCTTGTATACCAAAAGATTATGGGTTCAATCCCAGCTCAAGGGGCATATACCTAGGTTACAGGTTCAGTTCTCAGAGGGGACAGGTAAGGAAGGTAACTGATCGATGATTCTCTCTCACATGAATGTTTCTCTCTCTCACATGAATGTTTCTCTCTCTCTCCCTCCCTCTCTAAAATCCTCAGGTGAGGATTAAAAAAAAAATTACAGAACCAGTGAGAAAAGCAGTAAGTAACATACAAGAGAGCTGTGATAAAACTGTCAGCTGATTTCTCAACAAAAATTCTGCATGCCAGAAGGAATGAAAGAAAATATTCTAAGTGATAAACAGCAAAGACCAACAACCAAAATTACTGTATCCAGCATAGTTATTTAACACCCCATAGAATCAAAGGAGAGATTAAAGAGTTTCCCAGACAAGAAGCTAAAGCTATTCATCAACACTAAAAGAATACTACAAGAAATGTTAAGAGATCAAAAATATGAATAACAGGAAAGAAGTTCTTACTGACAAAGGTAAACAGTAAGGCAGTGGATCAACCAGCTATAAAGCTAACACAAAGATTAAAAAAACAAAAGTAGGTAGGAAGGTAATGTGTAACTACAACAATATAAAGAGATACATACAAACACACATACACAAAAGAGGTAAAGTATGACAAAAACATTAGCGTGGAGGGGGTCAGTAAAATCTGTAGTGATTTTATCAGGAACAACTATAAAGGACACATGGACAAAATCAAGGAGGGATGAGATCAGAGGAGGGAGGTGGGGATGGGTAGGGTATGGGGGAGTGGTGGAGGGAAAATGCAGACAAGTGCACTTGAACAATCATTTTAAAAAAAACTGTAGTGATTTTAGAATGTGTTCTAATTTAAATGGCCAATAACTTAAAATAGACTGATATAAACACAGCTTGATGTATTTGAAGCACTTGGGAAGAACCAAAAAATCTGAGATTTAATCTCTAAGAAAGCTACAAGAAATAAGGAATCCAAAGACAACACTGTAGCAAGTTATCAACATACAAGAGTATGAGAACAAGAAACAAAGACTACAAAATCAGAAAACAATAAAGTGGCAATAACCAATATACCTATCAATAATTACTTTAAATGTAAATGGACCAAAAGCTTCAATCAGAAGACATAGGGTGGCTGAACTGACTTAAAAAAACAAAAAAACAACAACACATATGTTGCCTGCAAGAGACCCACTTCAGACTGAAAGGCACAGAGAGACTGAAAGTAAAGGTCTGGAATGGAAATCAAAAACAAAACAAAAAATGATAGAGAAACTGGGGTAGACAGTTTTTCTGTCTACCCCAGTTTTTCTGTCTCCCCCAGTAGACAGACAAAATAGACTTTACAAACATAGACTGTAATAAAAGACAAAGGGCTAAGGGCATTTCATAATGATAAAGGGATCACCCTAACAAGAGACAGAACTCTTGTAAACACCTACACACACACACAAGATAGGAGTACCTAAATAAATAAACCAAATACTAAAGGATAAATAAAGGGAGTGATAAAAAGTAAGACAACAATAGTAGGAGACTTTAACACCCCACTGACATCAATGGATAGATCTTCCAAAAAGAAAATCAGCAAGGAAACAGGGGCCTTAAGTGACACCTAAGACCAGATTGACTTAATTGTTATCTTTAGAGCATTTCACCCAAAAGCAGCAAAATACACATTGTTTTTTCAAGTGAACATGGAATATTTTCTAGGATATACCACACGTTAGGCCACAATATAATAAATTTAAGAAGGCTTGAAATCATATCAAGAATCTTCTCTGATCACAATGGTATGAAACCAGAAATCAAATGCAAGAAAAAAAATTGAAAAATACACGAATCAGTGGAGGCTAAATAACATGCTACTGAATACTGAATGGGTTAACAATGATAATCTAGGAAGAAATCAAAAGATATCATGACACAAATGAAAACACGACCCGAAATCTATGGGACACAGCCAAGAGAAAACTATAGCTAAATACAAGCCTATTTCAAGAAACAAGAAAAATCTCAAACAAACCAACCTTACACCTACCTAAAAGAAAGAAAACCTAAAGTGAGTAGAAGAAAAAAATAATAAAGAGTGAAAATCTATGAAATAGAGTCTAAAAAATAGAAAATACCAATGAGACCAAGAGTTGGTTCTTTGAACATACAAACAAAATTGACAAATCTTTAGCCAGACTCATCACAAAAAAAAGAGGACTCAAACAAAATCAGAAATACAAGGAGGGACCCCAAAACTCAGAAATTATTTATAAAACAGTGTATTTATTCTTACATGTTTAAACTCCAGTCACCTTCAAAGTACTCTCCATTTGATGAAATACACCTACCAAGATGTTTTTTCCACTATTCAAAAACAGTTTTGAAATCATCAATTCTGATGTCTTTTACTGCTGTTTGTTTCACTTCTTCCACACCAGCAAAATGTTTCCCTCCTTTGAGGACTTTTTTCATCAGGGAAGCAAAAAAACGTCGCTTGAGGGAGATCAGGTAAATAGGGAGTATGGGGCATGGGGGTCATGCTGTTTTTGGTCAAAAACTGCTGAGCACTCAGTGAGATGTGGGCAGGTGCATTTGTAAATCACCCATCATGAAATGGGCAAACATGTTGAAAGAATCTTCAAAAAAAATTCACTGAAGCTGAAAGCAGCCTCTTACACAACGCCAGCTGGCACACTGATACAGATGGGTTCCTAGACACTCATCTAGTGGGAAGCCTGTACTACAAGGTGCCTGCCCTCCAGAAGATAGTTTGACTTTTTGGGGTCCCCCCTCGTAAAAGAGAAGTGACAAGAAACACCACAGAAATACCATGGAGTACAAGAAAATTCTACAATTATATGCCAACAAACTGAACAACCTGGAAGAAATGGACAAATTCCTAAAAACATACAAGTTTCCTACACTGAATCAGGAAGAAATAGAAAATCTGAACACACCAATAACCAATGAAATTATTAAGTCAGTAAACAAAAAACTCCCAATAAAAGTACTAGACATGGCTACAGGGGTGAATTTTACAAAACACTGAAAGAAAAATCCTCAAACTATTCCAAAAAAAACTCAAGTGGAGGCAAGGATCACAAGCTCATTTTAGGTGGCCAGCATTACCCTGATACCAAAACCAGATAAAGACCCTACAAAAAATAGAATATTATAGGCCAATATTCCTAATGAACATACATACAAAACTCTTCAACAAAACATTAGGGAACTGAACTCAGCAATAGATTCAACATCACTCCTAATTATCAAGTGATATGTATTCCTGGGGTGCATGGTTGGTTCAACATTCACAAAACAACACATAAACGAAATGAAGAGTAAAAATTCTATGATCATTTTAATATATGCAGAAAAAGCATTTGAAAAATTGAACACTGACGTGTGATTTAAAACACCCAGCAAAGTGGGGATAAAAGAAACATATCTCAACATAATAAAAGCCACAGATGGCAAACCCACAGCTAACATCATACTCAAGAGCTAAAAGCTTTTTGTTTAAGATTAGAAACAAGACTGGGATGTCAACTTTCACCACTTTAAATCAACATGGTATTAGAAGTCCTAGCCATAGCAATCAAACAAGAAAAAAAAAAAGACCATAATTGGTAAAACTGTCATTATTTGCAAGTAACATGATCACTGTAGAAACCCGAAAGAGTCCACCCAAAAGAATGTTAGAACTGATGTGAATTCTAAGCTAGCAGGACACAAAATATTCACAAATGTGTTGCACTTTTATACACCAATAACAAACTATCAGAAAGAAAAATCAAGAAAACAATCTCATTTAGAATTGCGTCAAAGAGCCTAAGAATACATTTAACCAAGGACGTAAAGGACCTATACCCAATAAACTGTACAAACTGAAGAAAGAAAATGAAAAAGAAATATAATAAATGGGAGGATATACTGTGCTCATGGACAGGAAGAATTAATATCATTAAAACATCCATACTACCCAAAGCAATCTACAGATTCAGTGCAATCCCTATCAAAACACCAATGGCATTTTTTCATGGAATGTGAACAAATAATCCTAAATTTTATATGAAAACACGAATGACCCTAAATAGCACAACAATCTTAAGAAGAACAAAACTGGAAGTATTATACTAACTGATATCAAACTATACAAGGCTATACTAATCAAAAAAGCATGATGTTGGCATAAAGACAGGCACAGAGACCAATAAAACAGAACAGAGAGCCCAGAAGTAAACCCGCACCTATATGGTCAACTAAACTATGACAAAGAAGGCAAGAACATACAATGACATACAATAAATGGTGTTGGGAAAATCGAACAAGTACATGGAAAAAAAAGAAACTAAACAACTGTCTTACACCATATACTAACATAATCTCAAAAAAAAAAAAAAAAACCACTTAAAAGATTTTATTGTTAGACCTGAAATCATAAAACTAATAAAAGAAAATATGGCAAGTAAATTCTTTGACATGGCTCTTAGCAATATTTTTTTTGTATATGTATGTCTCCTTGAGGAAGCAAAACAAAAGAAAAAATAAACAAATGACACTAAAACTAAAATGATTTTGGCACACCTAGGAAACCATCAACAAAACAAAAAGACAACCTACTGAATGGAAGCAAGATATTTGTCAATGACACATTTCATAAGGGGTTAATATCCAAAATACATCAGGGACTCATACAACTTAATACCAAAAAATTAATTTGATTAAAAAGTAGGCAGAGCACCTGAACAGACATTTCTCCGAAGAAATATACAGATGGCCAATAGACATATAAAAAGATGCTCAACATCACTAATCACCAGAGAAATGCAAATAAAGACCACAATGAGATGTCATCTCACACCGGTCAGAATGGCTACCATCAATAAATCAATAGACTAGTGTTGACGAGAATGTGGACAAAAGGGAACCCTCATGCATTGTTGGTAGGGTTATAAATTGGTGTAGCCACAATGGAAAAAGTATGGATTTCCCCTGAAACCTTAAAAGTAGAATTACCATATGACCCAGAAATTCCACTTCTGGGTATTTATCCAAAGAAATGCAAAATACAAATTCAAAAAGATATAGGCATCCCTATGTTCACTGCAGCATTATTTACAAGAGCCAAAATATGGAAGCAACCTAAGTGTCCAATGATAGACAAATGGATAAAGAAGATGTGGTACATAAATACAATGGACTATTACTCAACCATAAAAAAGAATGAACTCTTACCATCTGTGAAAACATGGATGGACTTAGAAAGTATTATGCTATGTGAAATATGAGAAAGACCAATATCGTATTTCATTTATATATGGAATCTAAAAAATAAAAGAACAAATAAAACAAACTCATAAGTATAAACAACAAATAGGTAGTTGTCAGATGGGAGGGGGGGCTGGGAGACTGGGTGAAAAAGGCTAAGGGATTGAGAAGTACACATGGGCAATTACAAAACAGTCATGGGATGGAAAGCACAGCGTCGGAAATATAGTCAATAATATTGTAATAACTCTTATTTGGTTTCAGGTGGGTACTAGACTTATGGGGGATCATTTTGAGTTATATATGATATAATATTGAATGTCAACTATAATTCAAAAAATTTTGAAAATCTTCAAGTAAAAATTGCCAGTTGTTAAAACAGTCACAGGAGGTAAAGTACAGTATAGGGAATTTAATCAATAATGTTATAATTACTGTATGATGTCAGATGGGTAGTAGACATATTGGGGACATTACTTTGCAAGGTATATAAATGTCTTCTCACTATGTTGTACACCTGAAACTAATAATATTGTATGCCAATTTTAATTGTAAAAAATTTTTTTAAAGGAAAGCAAAAATAAAAACACAACTACTGATATGCACAACAATGTAAATGAATATCAAAGCCACTATACTGAATGAAAATACCAAAATCCCAAAAGCTAACATACTATTGATTACATTTATATAATATTCTTAAAATGATAGAATTACAGTGATGGAGAACAAATCAGGGATTGCCAGAGGTTAGGGATGGAGAAAGGGTGTTACTCTAAAGGGGTGGCATAGAGAGTTTCTTTGTGGTGATGGAACAGTTCTTTACTTTTGATTCATATGTATGTGATAAAAATATCATAAAATATATACCAGAAAAATAAAGAAGTACATATAAAAATTGATGTCTCTATAGTTTAGTCATAGTATAGTACCAAGGTCAATTTCCTCATTCAATAATGTACTGCATTTATGTGAGATGTTATCACTATGTACTTAACATTCTCAAGCCACTCCCCACCATAGAAAATAATGAAGTATTTCTAAAAACCAGCTTACCACTATTAATAATTATGCAGACCTAAATGAAGGGTCAGACATATATTTTGTATCTACTGAGTCAGTCTTTCATTCAACAAATATTTACTATATGATATTTTGTGCCAGTTACTGCTTCGGGTTTGGCTCATGATTGAGAATAATAAACACAATCAAGTACTTTAGAGGTGTGTTTAAAAACTGTAATTATTTTTTAAAACCTTTTGGAGTATTTTGTCTACTTATTGCTAAAGGGGATAAAGAAAATAAAGCCAATAGAAAAACGATATGAAGTACAAATAAAAGATCAAGTTTTGGAAATATTTGTCAAATGATTGTGACTATTTTGACAAATTAGTTTCACAAAACAAGTTTCTAGAGAGAATTACAGCAATCCCACAATCACTCATACTTACAAATGGCCTTTTGAAAACACCAACTGACTTGTTCTACTAAATTCCTTCTATGCCTCATACTAAACTTTTAAGTATTAAAAAATTAAAATTTGCTCTGGTCAGTGTGGCTCAGTTGCTCAGAGCATCCTCCCGCAGCTGAGAGGTTTTGGGTTCAATTCTGGTCAGAGCACACACCAAGGTTGCGGGTAGACCCTTGGTCCAGGCGCAGGCATGTGCAACCCACAACCCCTATTCAGACGGGCAGGATCCCAGGTCACTAATCCCTGGTCCCAGTGCGTATGGCAGGCAACAAATCAATGCTCCTCTCTCGCATCAATGTTCTGTCTCCTCCTTCCTCTCTCTAAAAAGCAATAAGAATTTTTTTTAAAAAAGTGTCCTTGGGTGAGGATAAAAATAAAGAATTAAAATTAAAAATCCAAGTTGTACTGCAATTAGGTCGATAAAATTAAGAATAAGAGAATATGCATCAGAGGCCCTTTGATAGTGGTCATTTAATATGCCTAACTATTCTCAGAAAACCCCACAGAAATATAGAGTCTATGTTTAGAAAAAACCTTTTCGAAAATCTAGTCCAAATACCTAATTCCTGAATCTCATCTACAGACCTACTGCTGTGAATGACAGGGAAGAGTAACTTTTCCTTTTTAACAGATTTGTTCTATCTTTGGAAAGCTCTTACTTTTAAGCAGTTTTTTTTCTTAACGTTAAAATTTAATTAAACCTTTTTACCTGACCCTCCTTTGGGGTTATGGCCTAGTTAATTCTTTGTTGTGTGAGGAGGGAAGCCGACCTCTGCAACACACGATGTTTAGTAGCTCCCTGGCCTCCACCCACTAGATGCTAACTGTAGTCCCTCTCCCAGCTGTGCACCCAAACTGTCTTCAGACATTTACCAAATACCTAATGAGGGGCAAAATCATCCATCTAGTTGAGAACCACACTGCTCTAGTCCTGTTTAGTTGGGCCAAGTAACAATGCTCACATTTAAGCATTTGGTACATGCCAGGCACAATACTGAGCACTCTGCATATATTTTCATTTAATTCTCAACACCATCTCAATTTGATAGTTGAGAAAATAGAAGCTTAGAGGCTAAGCACCTTGCCTAAAATCACATAGCTAATTAAGTGGCAGGTCTGAGATGTGACCTAAGGAGTTCATTTCAGAGCTTACGATTTTAATTCAAGCAAGCCTAACTCAAATCAAGTCTAAGAATTATAGTGAAATTTCTTAATATTTACGGAGCTACCCAGAACCTCTAAGTTCTTAGTTTTTTAAGCTGACAAGGCTTCTAATTTCTTCATGTCCTTCTCACTGAATATACACAGAACTAAAAGACGACATACTCAGGTGTACAGCAGAGCAGAATGGATCTAGTCTTCTTTTCCATTAATTATGATGGGGTTCTATTGGAGGGGGTGGAGAAGATGTGATGATGGCAGCCAGTTTTCTCCTGTTCTACATCATTTACTGCCAAAACCACCCTCAGGTCTTTTCCATAAGTAATGCTGTAAAGCCACACTAACATATATATCAATGTTTTTCAGGCCTTATGTATAATCCTAAAAAGTTCACTTAAATTTAGTCCAACAATCCAAATTCAGAGATCATTTTGGATGGTTACTATATTATTTACTGTCCTTCTTTCTTCATTGTCACCTATAAATTTGATAATATGCCTTCTCCAGTCAAGCATAAGACAAGGCAAAGAACAAAGCCACTTTCCACAATCAATAACCTTTGGGTAGAGAGCATCACTCAAAATCAAAATCATGTTGATTAATACAATCAACTAGTGGCTGACTCAATTTTTCTTCATCTTACACCCAAGAATATTTTTTTTAAATGACTGCACCAAAAACTAAGCTTAGGTCCAAATACATTATATTGTTACTAATCTACCAACTGCATCAGAGAAGAAGCAAAGTTCCTCTGACAGTCTATTTTTAGCAAATCCATTCTGGTTCATTGTTAACCTGTTTTCTTCAAACTAGTCATAAACTATCCTTTTTATTTCTTGTTCTAAAATCTTCTACCTTTTTAAAAATAAGGCCTAGAATCCTCTATTCTTTTAGCACCCCTTGTATTCCCCTAAAACTTTAAGACAAGTAATAACAATAATTTTAAGATTTTGCAGGCAGTCCCTTTTATAAAATGTTTTAACTAGCCCAGAAGACAGCTCATTTAACCAGATGCACTCTTTCTCCATACTCATGTTGGTTTTATGTCCTTCCTAGCAATGTTTGCTTTGTTATTTACTATTATTGGTGGTGGTGGTGGTGGTGGTGGTTTACTCTTCCTGAATAAGACTTAAGGAATTCTTTTCTTCCCTTAACACCAATCACTATTATTATGCTTTCCTTGATTACCATTTCAAATGTAATATAAAAAAACCCTTTTGGTTGGTCTTAGCATATTTTTGAAGTCTCAGCTCATTTCAGCTCACTTTCCTGATTTTTAAAAAGATTCATTTTTCTATACTTTGCTATGGCAATCTTAGCTATTTGCTTTGTTTTTAAAGTAGCATGCATATCACCCTAGCCAGGTTGCTCAGTTTGTTGGAGCATCGTCTTCTACACAAAAAGGTTGCGTTTTCAATTCCTGGTCAAGGCATGTACCTAGGTTGCAGGTTCAATCCCCAGCTAGGGCATGTATGGAAGGCAACCAATCGATGTTTTTCGCTTTCTCTCTCCTCTCCCCTCTCTCTAAAAAGCAGTGAACATACCCTCCTTGAGGAAGGATTTTTTAAAAAAAATAGCGTGCATACCTTTGAAGAGTTCATTGTATAATAACTCTAAGGATCTTTTTCTATCTGAAAAATATCAAAATTACATTTTTACATAACTCCCTAAAATATTCTTCCTCTTAGGAGAAATTTATACTGTAGAATCATGCTGATCTTCTCTCTGATAAAGAATCAGAAAAACTTAGATTGGTGAAATAAATTATAAAATATATATACAAAAACACTAAGCAGTTCTTAAGAATTATGCTATAAAAGATAAGGGATGTTCGTGATCAAGTTTTTGGGTTTTTTTTTTTAAATGGGTTATATAATGGTACATATAGTAATATACCAAAATCATTTTAAATGTATATATATGTAGGATTTTATATTCTTATATATAACACAAAAAAAAGATATGCAAAAATATTTAAAGTATTTTTCTCCAATCATAACATTTAATTTTTTCCATGTACTTTTCTGTATTTATCATATTTATGTAATAAAGATGTATCATTTTTTACAACCACAAGCATTGTAAGTTTAAAAGAATCAGCAGAACCAGAGGAAAATACTCTTATAAAGTACAATAAAAAAAGGTCTAGGTTGAGGTTTCTGCTTTTATAACTCTATTACTAAAACAAGCTTGGAAAAACATTTCTGGACACCACACCAAAAGCCAGTACTAGGTAATATTAGTTAGTCAAACTATATAAATGAGTCATAACAACCATCAAGATGATAATTCAAAGTTTTAGAAATTAAGTGAGGGAAATCTCAAGAACTTCCTCACATTTCAAGGAAAGGATATAGTTATGAACTATTTAATATTTAAATACATTAAAAATAAAATAATTTAAAAATTACTGTATATCCCCCAATATGCCTACAAAATGAAGGATTAGAATAGGGGTAATGAAGACAAAAAAATATATAAAAATATTTTAAATTGTGCTAAAATTTCCTAATAAAGTAAGCTATGTCACCTGTTAAATATTTAGTATTTAAAATCTCATAGCAAGAACAATTACCTTTATTTAGAAATTTTGTCTGGTTGAAGGTCAATTTGCAATAATCCAAAATGCCCAGAAACTTAAATAAAAGGTAATATTGACCAATTAATACCTTATGTTTCAAATACATTTGGTTCTGTAAAATACTACTACATTTAAGTGGTTTAACTAATCCTAATTCATCTAAAAGTAAAAATTTATTCACCGTCTTCTTTAGCACATTATTTCAATTATTCTATTTCTCCATATATAGCTTCTTCAAATATATCAAAAATATGATTTCAAAATTAGTCTTTCCTTAAAGAAATGTTTTGATATAAAAAAACAACACAAACATAATACATTCAATTTACATAAAGATTCTACTAAGACTTTTTAAATGAAATAAAAAAAGCACCAAACCCATAAAACCAATATACACATTTATTTTAAATAACTTGCCATTAAACTGACCATCAAGATATATGATCTTTTACATCCAGAAATGCAAATGAGCATAATAAACAAAGGCCAAACATCTCTCAATCTCACTCATATACACACATGTATAGAATTATAACCCAGCAATATCATGTAATAAATGAATACACACCTTACTTTAGTATATGCCAGGGTAGACACACAAAAACAAGAAAAAAATTTTGAAATCAGAGTATAAAGGGACTCTGCTTTTTCAAACAATGCAGCACTGAAAGCCAGGTCAGCATCCTTGGGCATTACTAGGAAACTTTAGCACATCTGATATTTCCATCATCTTCAAGATTCCTCTGAATAATCAGAAAATTTCCCAGTCTCCCCCTACCTCACCTGTCCAGACTTCTTTGGCTTTCTTCCCTCTACTGTGTAATGATGCTATTGTGGTAATTTAGGCTTTAAATGTTCAGAGATACAACCCCCTCTCTATATTAATTCAGTTCATTTTCTCACAGACACTGACTCAGCCGTGGGTTGTGCAGCACTGACGTTTCTAACCAAGCAGCATCCTGTGAGCTATGATCATCCCATTTCCCCATCCCTGTGCAGTGATTGGCTATTGTAATTGATAGACAGGCTGAAGAAAACTCAGGAGATAAGAGCTTAGTGATATGAGGTATGTTGCCAAATGCCATCTGTAAAGCTAATTCTAGCTCTGCCAGCTTGCCAGGTTTTAGGAAATTAGGATGCAGCTTTTTTTTTTTTTTTTTTAAGTATTTCATTGTGTACCCACGCTGGACAGTAAAGCTTCTCTCTAAAACCAAAAAGAAAATATTATTTGTACTTTAAGAATCCACTCAAGGACTACTCTAAAACAACAAAAGTTTTCCATTTCTAAACTGCTGCTGGGACTACGGAGTGACTTAAAAGACAAACTGGAAAGCTCAATCTCCATGCAGTCTCAGAAGAAGTAGGCATGCGTACTTCTATGTACAAATGAAACCTTGCGGCAAAGTCTGATATTGAATATATGATGCATTTACCTTCAGTAACCTGAGCAGACTGCAGATATGAGTTTTAAATAGTCAGATTCGACCCAATTTATATACTCAAGAGCTTTTGGCACATTGTCAATCTAGGCATTTTGACATTAATTATACAGAAAGGGTGCTCTTTCTTTTTCCTTTTTAAATAGCAAAAATGCCTCTACAATTTTTTTAAAAGTTGTCATAATTCAGGCCAAATATACTTCAACTGAAATGATCTTTAATCTCTCAGCAAACTACTAAATCCCTCCTATACAGGTAGTAACTATAAAACTACTAAGAAAGTTCAGTGACTTTTATAACTATGTAACTCATTTGTATGCACCTGCGGAGGGATCATAAGCACCCTGAAGTCTATCCATGTCCAGGTTAGCTTCCAGTCTTGCCTTTTATCAACATATCACAGTGTTATACATATCAGATCTACATATAAAATAAAGCTCAGAAAATAAAGTATGTTTGTTATATTTGATGAAAGAGAAGCCATAAAGCAATGCCCACCAAACTCACAAACCTAAATGATAAGCACACATAAAACAGTAACTATTACTGTTACTTTTATATTCGGTACATTTATTTTCATCCTTGCCAGTAGCAAAAGGCGGCAGGGGGTGGGGGAATCAAAGAAAATGATGGAAAAAAGAGCTATTCTAAATTGTGAAGAGAACAAATAAAAAATAAATTTAAACAAGACAACTTTTTAGGTTAACTACAAAAACTGAATCAAAAAAGTATTCTTATTTCTTTACTGCTAAAGACTGAATGTTTGTGACCCCAGTCATATGTTGAAATGCATTCCCTGGGGGTGATGGCATTTGGAGATGAGGTGATAAGGTCACCAGGGCGGAGTCTTCTGAACGGGATTAGTGCCTTTATAAAAGAAACCCCAGAGAGATGAGCCCCATCCTCCATGTGGGGGACACAGCAAACAAGAGAGGTGTCTGAACCAGGAAGTAAGTAAGCCCTTATAAGGCAGATACGAAATATGCCAGCACCTTAATCTTGGACTTCCCAGCCTCCAGAACCGGGTAAAATATGTTTCTGTTTAAAAGCTACCAGTCTATGGTATACTGCCATAACAGTATACCTAAATTAAACAAACTGAGACATTCACTTTTTTGTAAATTTAAATTCCCAATGCTATTTGAGGTGGCAATGTGCCCACCTATAGTTCTCAGCCTCTCTCATCCAGACATGACCATATGACATAGTTGTAGCCAATGATTTATAAACAGATGCCTTGTGGAAATTACTGAGAAATTTAATTTCCTGGTATCAGTAAAACCCCTTTCCCATTGTGCCCTTCTACCTTTATCCTCCTCCTTTGGAAGGTGGACATAACAGCTGAAGCTACAGTAAAGCCATCTTGTGACCATAAGGAAAAGCCAAGAAAAATCAAAGACTTTTGATCCCAACATCCTTAAACTACTAAATCTACATCAGGCATTGCCTACCTGTGGACTGCTTATGTACAAGAAAAATAAACCCCTAACTTAAGCCAGTGTTTAGTCTGGTTTTCTTTTAATCAAACATCTATAAATAAAATTTACAAGATTCAAAAAAAAGATGAGAGTAGGTAGAAGCATAAATCTGCCATTTACAAGTTGGATGGCCTTGGGCAAGTTTATTAACCTCATTCTTTTCATCTGTCAAATGGAAACAAGGAATACTATTCAGAGAGCTCTACCTTCAAATTCGGTCAAGATACTTCTCAGAAGATCCCTGGCAGGAATCTACCTAATCATGAGAAGATTAGCTTGTCTCATTTTCAAAGATTCCTTCTCTGAACTCTTCTTCTTTTACTATAACTCACTACCATAGTTTAGTGCCCTACTATTCGCTAATTATTCCATATATGGTTATTAAAGCATCCCTTAGTAATATCCCGACAAACTTCTGAATCTCTCTTGGACTGAGTGTAATTTAACAGTATCTGCTGATTGTTAGTATTTAAAACTTCTCAGTCAATTAACTTATCAGTTCAAAAAATACCATTTAAAAAAGTCAAATTGTGCATTTTTTAGAATAGCCTAAATATGTTCCTAAATACACAGAACCAGAGGTCACAAATGAGGTTAAAATAAGCTCAAAGGATTTCACGATATTTGCACTAAAAAAAAAAATCCCTGTATCAGTATTTATTTTCTATGCTGCAGGAGTCTACCTAAAAAGAGCACCAAAAAGTTACTGATGCTCTATGTTTTACTGAAAAACAGCAATGAAAAAAGTACTGTTAGTTTTTATGAATTTTTCTCATTGTATGCATGTAGGTTCTATAAAGCAAACAACTTATTTTCACTGTCACCACTTCATATATAATACACTACTGTACACCAGCAGAAAAATAGTAAGAACTGGGAAGAATAACATACTATTCACCAGAAAATAGATACACAATATAACAGATATAAATATATAGCCCCCACACTTAATGAGATAAGACCAGTATCTCTTTAATCTCAAAGAAAAAACAATTATCTGTGTAAGGAGGACAGAGATAAAGAACTAGAACCAGAAACTGAAGGACAGACACACACACGAGTACACAAATGAACAAACAAACCCCAAAACACTCATGTCACTGGTATGTACTTATAAATTAATAAAGTCAACTCAGTATTTTCATTTTAGACCTCATCACATTAAAAGTCCATAATAAAGGTAGACATCTTATCAGGACACTTAAACAGTACCAGCCACTCATATTTCCTAGCAGCAGCATACAGTTTAAAAGTACCTGAATTATTTCCTTAAAATTACAAAAAAGTTCAATATCACAGCATTTTTTAAATTCTTTTTTAAGAAAGCTGATATAACTTTTCAGTATCAGGAGCATTTTACATTCACATAAGTTAAATGTTCAATATCCCTTTAGTAAACATTCATAAAGCAGAGCACTTTATGAAAACATGCTTGCATACCTGCAATGAATGTGAGGTTTATGAGCTGCTAATTAACACCTTAAAATATCAGATCACTTTAGTGTTCTAACTGAGGTGGTCCTTATTATGCCACGCAGCACAAAGTGAAAGCTTCAAAAATTATAAATGGGTCAAAACTTTTGAAATAAATTTTATTTAATGCATCAAACTTTAAATGAAACAGTACAAAGTCATTGCAGAAAGACTGATTTTCCCATTAGGATCAGGATGACAACATGATATATAGTCACATAGTTAAAAATGTATGGAGGCGAAGACTGGAAAGAGCTTATAAATTATCTTGGATAACCTATACACAATGTACTTTGAAAATAAATTCCCAGTAGGGAGTTTTAAATACAAAGAACTAAAATATCTTGCCAGAGTTCCCAATTAAATTAAATATTGCATTTATTCATGGGGATAACTAAGGAGTTTTAACATTTTTACAAACAGAAATAAAAATCAAATAAATATAAATATAAGAAAATTAAAAGGAAAGAAATTTTCTCTAAAAGTAATTTAAGGAGAAATGCAAACATTCATACTATTTCGTAAACCCCATCCTCTGACAGGACATGCCACAACCAAATGCAGTTTGGTTCTTTATAAAAATCTATTTTATCAGAGCTTTGATATGTGAAATACATATTTTCTACCTACCTTGAATGTTTACAAAGTTTACGAGGTCTACAATGCAATTTCCGATCCCAATTCTCTGGATCACTGGAGTTACTGTCATAAGGATGAGGCCGTCCTGCCATCCCACTTCAAGCTTTCTCACACTACCGCTCTGAAAGCACACATGTAGCACCCATAACCTACATAGAAAAGCAGTGTTGACCTTTAAGTCTACTCCATGCAGAATAAAAGTCACAAAATTTTAACTACTTTCTAATATTAGTGGCATTTTTTCAAAAGTGATGAACCAGATTAAAAATACTAGACATACAAAATACCAGTGCCTTTTTAGGTACTTTTCATTTGATTCTTCTATTAAATTTGCTACCCCTCTATGCAACAGTTTAATAATATGCTATTTATATTTACTAATACATTTAACTGCCATCTCGATACCTCATGTTTCCAAACACTAACATGGTACCAAAAAAGGTAAAAACAATTCCAGAAAATTCTTTCAGACAAAATTTCACTTGGAAATTACTAAAAGTTTAGGATATTTAACAAAGCATGTAGCATCTAGTAAGACCAAAAACCAACATTGTTACTTCTTCAACAAAGTTAAAGACCTTTAAATAGTTACTTAATATTTGCCCCAAAATAAAAGTATATAAGCATCCTGATGTTTCCTTACAGTGAGATTACCACAGAAATATTTTTTAAAGATTTTACTTTCAGAGAGCAGAAGGGAGGGAGAAAGAGAGGGAGAAAAACATCAATGTGTGGTTGCTTCTTGCGTGCCTCCTACTGGGGACCTGACCCACAACTCAGGCACATTCCCTGACTGGGAATCAAACCAGAGACCCTTTGGTTCGCAGTCTAGCACTCAATCCACTGGACTCCTGGAGCCACACCAGCCAGGATTCCACAAAAATATTTTATCAACAAGATTTATATACTTTATTCATTTCATGTGTAAGGTTTGTGACTTATTTTGATACTTGTATCAAAGTATAAGAAAACATGCATAATAGCTGTACAAAACACATGGACTAAGGTTTTAAAGTATATTCACTTTCCAATTTAATCTTCACAATCACTTTACAAGGTATGCATTATAATCCCTATGTACACCACAGAAAACAATCTCAGAAGTTTAATAATATTGCCAAAGTTCCCAACACTTATAAACGGCAGAATTATAAAGAACAATGAGAATTTATGATATAGAGTCTTGATCTTAAAAAATGCTCAAAATGGAGTATTTTGTTTGGAAATAGTAGGTCAGATTTGACTCTTAGAGACTGCAAACACCAAAAGAAAAACCAAATGTAGTTATAAACAACATGGACAAAGTTATATTAAACCAGACAAGAACCCAGTTTTCCTGACACCTGCTCCTACACCTATATACTTTCTATAAACTTTTCCAAGCTGGAGTTTTTAGAAGGAAGTGAGGAAGAGCTGTACACAATAGTCAAGAGGAACCCAAAATGGGGAGAAGACTACACCTTCCTGACTTTTATAAGGGATTCCAGTACAATACCTCTCTCTCCTTCTCTCTCCCCTCCCTCCCTCCCTCCCTCTCTCTCTCTCTCTCTCTCTCTCTCTCTCTCTCTCTCTCTCTCTCTCACACACACACACACACACACACACACACACACATGATAAACTCATTAAAATTTTAAGTCTATCTCAGAACTCATTAAAAGAACTACCCTCATTTTAGAAAAACTATTTTCTATGCTTATACTTTTTCCTCATAGTTACTATTTTCTTTCCAAAAACAATTGAGAATCATGCACATGAACATTTTAATAAATATGTAAATGAGTAGGTAGATCAAGGAGTGCAATAAAAATAATAGAAAAGGGAAAGGGGGAGAATTTCATAATTGTTTATGTAAATTCTAAACAAATTCCAGACAGTTTATTTGTTGAATTACCCTGGAAAAGAAACCTATTTCCTTAAGAATCACTGAATAATTGAGGATCAGTTGCGTATTAGATGAACATAAATACTATAAAATTATGTTGAAAACAAAAAATCTCAAACTCATTTCTTTTTAGTTATAAAAATAATTTACCAAAAAAGAAATTTTGTGAAACTTCAACTAAATATTATAGCTAGTTATCTGTACTGAAGTGATGAGACAAAAGAGAAGGGTGAGAACAAATTACAGACAAAGGAGAAAGTCAAATGGAAAAAATTGGTCACAGCACAAGAAACACAAAAGGTAAAAAATAGTAGGGAAAAACTGATAAGGAGGAAAAGGATGTTCAGAGGCTTAGCAAGTTCTGTAGAATGAGATTTAGAGCATTTTCTCCTTACTTCAAAAATCTTCCAGTAAGCTATTTTAGGCATTAACATTTCTTTTAATTTTATTTTATTGATTATGCTATTACAATTGTCCCATCTCCCCCCCTTCATTCCCCTCCACCCCCCTCCCACCCACATTCTCCCCCTTTAGTTTATGTCTGTATGTCGTAAGTTCTTTAGCTTCTACATCTCCCAAATCATTCTTGCCCTCGTTTTCTTCCTACCATCTATGCTACCTTTTCTATTCTCTGTACCTTTTCCCCCTCTCTCCCCCTCCCACTCCCCTGTTGTTAACCCTCCATGTGATCTCCGTTTCTGTGTTTCTGTTCCTGTTCTAGTCATTTGCTTAGTTTGCTTTTGTTTTAGGTGTGGTTGTTAACATCTGTGAGTATGCTTTTACTGTTCATATTTTTTATCTTCTTTTTCTTAGATAAGTCTCTTTAACATTTCATATAATAAGGGCTTGGTGATGATGAACTCCTTTAACTTGACCTTATCTGAGAAGCACTTTATCTTCCCTTCCATTCAAAATGACAGCTTTGCTGGATAGAGCAATCTTGGATGTAGGTCCTTGCCTTTCATGACTTGAAATACTTCTTTCCAGCCCCTTCTTGCCTGGAAGGTCTCTTTTAAGAAATCAGCTGAGTCTGATGGAAGCTCCTTTGTAGGTGACTGTGCCCTTATCCCTTGCTGCTTCTAGAATTCTCTCCTTCATTTGAATCTTGGGTAATGTAGTTATGACGTGCCTTGGTGTGTTCCTCCTTGGGTCCAACTTCTTTGGGACTCTCTGAGCTTCTGGACTTCCTGGTAGTCTATTTCCTTTGCCAGATTGGGGAAGTTCTCTTTTATTATTTGCTCAAATAAGTTTTCCACTTGTTGCTCTTCCTCTTCCCCTTCTGGTACCCTTATAATTCAGATGTTGGAATGTTCAAAGATATCCTGAAAGTTCCCAAGCCTCTCCTCATTTTTTGGAATTCTTCTTTCTTCATTCTTTTCTGTTTGGTTGACTTTCATCCTTCTGGTCCACTCCATTGATCTGAGTCCCAGTTTTCTTCCTATCACTACTGGTTCCCTGTACATTTTGCTTCATTTCACTTAGTGTAGCCTTCATTTGTTCATGTAATTTGTGAGCAAAATCAACCAATTCTGTGAGCATCCTGACCACCAGTGCTTTGAACTGTGCATCTGATAGGTTGGCTATCTCTTGGTTGCTTAGATGAATTGGCTCTGGGGCTTTGATCTGTTCTTTTGTTTGGGCCATTTTTTTTGGGGGGGGGGTCTGGTCATGGCTATTATGTAGTGAGGGGTGGAGCCTTAGGTGTCCACCAGGGCAGGGCAGCCCAGTTGCTGGGTTGTGACGCTGTTTGTGGGGGTGGGGTCCAATAGGGAACAATGGTGCTTGCTCAGCTCTCTCAGATTTCAGCCCCTTTGGCTGTCTCCCACAAGCAAACTGGGCCCTTCTGGTGCTGTCTCCCAGGTGAGTGGGCCTTTTTACGCTCTAGGACCCTGTGGGTCTCTCCATCGTACTCTCCTGTGAGGCTGGGAGTCTCTCCAGGCACCTCCAACCCCACAAGTGTCTTCAATCGTGCTTTTAGACTTTATTTCCTGGCGTTGGGGCCCTGGGTTGTGTGGTCTGTCTCCCCGTTTTCGCCTGGTTTATCTGTGCGCAAATGTGTGTCCAAGGTCAGCCAGCCGCCTTGCACGCCCAGGGTCTGCTAGCCGCCGCCTACACACCCAGGACTGCCAACCACAGCTTTCTCCTGCCACGAACCCTCTCTGAGAGCCACTAACTCCACTCCTCCTACCTATCTGGATGAATGGTTGTCGAACTTCCTCATAGTTCAATTTTCTGTCCGATCTGGTTGTTTTTTTTTTGTTTCTAAATCTTTGTTGTCCTTAATCTTGGTTGTGTGAGGAGGCACAGTGAGTCCACCTATACCTCCATATTGGCTAGAAGTCCAACATTTCTTTACAAGAGCATTTTTCCTCTTCCTAACCCATAAGGATATACCCCTGTGGATAAGTGTTGGGAATCACCCTGCCTGGTTTCAGAAGCTGTAACCACCCCCCCACCCACCAATGGCTAAGGCTGAGTAAGCAACCTTCGGACCATAAGCCACTAAGGAGACAAGGCTTATCTCCCTGGCAGGGACACTGCTTCTGCTCCTTTTACTTCATCCATAACTGGCCCCCAATGCTTGATCGGTTTGCCAGTGATGGGTAAGATTCCCTGAGGGGGGAACGACCTAAGACAGGCATGATCACATGGAGATCCCAAGGAAGGACTTAGGGGGACTACAGCAATAGGGGGTGTTGGACCCTCGCCCCTCAGCTATCCTGACATAGCCTGAGTACTCCTTCTGTCTGTAAGAAGCCTCCAATCTCTTGGCTGCCTTGGTTACCCTGCCTGACTTAAGCCTGAGACAATGCCTTAATCCTAAAACAATGCTGGTGGTGGGTAACGCCCTGTGCTGGAAAGGGTGGGTTCCCTAGGGCAATCAGGCCTAAGAAAGAATATGTAAAATCCTGTGAAACCTGCTTTGTTTAGAATGCTCTCAAATGATAAGGGTCCAAGCAAGAAGTAAGTTAGTTCCTTAAAGTTTTATGGCCCTTTAGCTATCTGACCCTGACTCTAAATAGGCCCTCAGAGTTCTTTGTGTGTTATCTATTGTTTGATCCTTACAGCCTGACAAAGATTAATCAGCCTGTATTCCTGTGCAAAATGAACCCAATAAAAGCCCATTGAGGAAAAGGCTCTTGGCCCTTCTCCTTTGAGAGATTGGGCACCTTTCCTCCCCCAAGCAGATCATGTCTTGGTAGACTTATTCTCATCCATGGTGCCTGGGGGAGGGGGCACCCCACAGAGAAGATAGCTACAAATGACCACTGAGGGAAGAAGGATCCTAAACCATGGGAAGCATGCAGTGACTAAAAAAATAAAACCACAAGGAATGGCTAAGGTAAATTCAGATGCACATTTTAACCATTTATAGTGAGTGACACATATTTAGCAGCAGGGGAATTCCAGTATGTCTTCTTAATCAATCTTACAGAAATTAACAAGCCTGTGTTTTACAACCAGCCACAGGAAAGTAAAGAATGTTCAGATGAAGGTTATCAAAAAAGAAAAAAAATCAATGGAAAAATCCTATTTCTATTTCATTTGTCAACAAAAGTTGGCTATCACCATGTGAAAGCTTTCTCCCCACTCTTCACTGCTCCCAACTGTCAGGGATACAAGCACATTAAAAACAAATAAGATTAAAGTTTGATATATCTGGGAAAAAAAGATACCTGCATTAGTCTATACATACTAGTGAATTTTAAATGTCATCAATAAGCTATAACTACAAATACATAAAAGTCAAATCATACATTATATACTACTTTGAAGTATCTAATGATCTATTTTGAAATGTCTAATGATCTCTTTTATTTTAATGATCTCTTCTATTTTTTGCCATACTAAATGACATTGTATTTATCTTATTTCATTCATTCATTCATTCATTCAAACACTTACTGAACACCTACTATAATAAGCCAAGCAATTTACAAGATGCTGAAGCAAGTTGGGCATTTGTTCCTGTTCTCATAAAACTCACTCTGATAAGGGAAAAAGTCTCCACCAATGGTTCCACATGCCACTTCACCCTGTCTCTCTTACCAAGATAATTCTTGCACTGTTACCCGACCTTGAAGCCATCCTTGACTTCTCATTCCCCTATATCAAACCTACTTCAAAATGTTTTGACTCTTTCTCTCCCTTTTCACCCATAAGGCTACTGCCTTCAGTTAAAACCCTTAACAGCTATCAGTAAGCCTCCTGGTTGACCTCTTTACCATTCCATTCAATTCTTTATCTGCTCTGCAGTAATGAGAATTATCTTTCTAAAATCTTCTAATAGCTCTCCATTTCCTCTATCCAAACTCATCAGAAAAAGTTCCTTCTAAATATGACACTTGGATCCCCAATGCCTACTTCATATTAGGCAAACTAAAGTTTATTATTATTTGGATCTTGAAAGCAAAAAAAAAATGATACTGGACTACTCAAAACAAAGTACTTAGAAAATGGCACAGTCCGTTACTATTTTTAGGCATGATAAAAAAAATAATCTAAATTCTAAGTAATCTAGGAACAACTGGGCCTGTTGGCTAGAAACATGAATTCAGGAGACTGCCAAAAGTTAACTGGTAAAAAGGTGATTCAATTACTTCCCCTTCTCTTGGATACTACTATCTAAAAAGGGGGAAGGGGAGAATCTTCAGGATTACAATAACACAAATAAGTGTTCCCAGGGACACTATTTTTAGGTAATATTAACACAATGGTCTACAGAAGGGTAAAACAACCTGATAGTATATGGAGACAAGTTACTCTGCTCTATGTACCAATGTACTAGGAAGTTTAACTACAAGGCGTCCCCACTAAGAGTAGAGCTCCTGTGAAAAAGAATGTCCAGCCTAAGAAAAGTCTTTTTTTTTTTTTTAATTGAGGAATGGACACTTTTTTTTAAAGATCTTATTTATTTATTTTTAGAAGGGACAGGAAGGAGAGAGGGAGAGAAACATCAGTGTGTGGTTGCCTCTCCCACTCCCCTGCTGGGGACCCAGCCTGCAACCCAGGCATGTGCCCAAGACAGGAAATCAAACCATGACCCTTTCGTTGACAGGCCCTTGCTCAATCCTGAGCTACACTAGCCAAGGCAAAAAGTCTTGCATGAATTTATCTGAGCCAAACTGACTACAATTACCGGAAAGCAAAAATAAATGGATTGAGCAAATGCTCCAGGAAATGGCAGTTTTGCCACTTATTTTATACATTAAAATCAAAGGAGTAGAAATGTAAGGAGGGATATGTGAAATTCATTAGTGGCAGATTAGGGAGGCAGGAGAAAGCAAAGCAGGGAAATCTCTGAGACTAGATAAAAAGCAATTTTTTTCACACTGGTGGGTACGAGATAGCTACCGTTTACAATACACAGAGGTGGTATTTGGACAACAAGATAACAATGTGGTCTCCTGCTCTGGTGCTGGTAGTTGGGTCTGCAAAAGAAAATTACTCTGACATTTCAGAAAACTATTATCTTAGATGCACAAAGACAACAAACAATTTCAAAGGTAAAGACAGACCTTTTGTCAAGGAAGCTACCCTAGTGGGGACATGACTAGCCACTATGCCCCACTTTTAGAAATTTTTACTTTGAGACCACCCTATGGGGTTACTTTCAGTCTCTGGGTTTGTAGGGCCCTGAGCCTGCAGGCTTAGTATGTGCTCCTTTTTCATCCACAAAACCTCTCACAAAGAGAAGAAATAATTACCATTAATTTATATGGAAAATTTTTTTATCATTCCCAGACCCAAAAATAACCTACCAAATCATACCGAACAGGCTTAAGAAGTCCAGTTTTATTCTAAGTGCAACACCTCTACAAGCTCTTCGGCTTTTCTGGTATCTTAGGACACATATTACTAAAAGATGCACAAATGATCATAGACACAGTTCAAAGCTCTATGGGGCTTGAAGCTGAGTGTAGTTCCCAGAGAAAGAGACTGGTGGTCTCATTGCTAGGGATGCATGCTGCCTCAATAACAGCTTGCTGCAAAACACAGTGAACACTATTCTTTTTTGCTTTTATTCATAAAAGCAAAAGGGAAGACAATGAAGAGAACAGAATCACATGGTGATAGGGAACAAAGGACTACCTTCAGCACATAGAATGCCAAATATCAAGAGGTGCATGTGGGTGATAGAGACTGATGAAGAAGTAGCCAAGAAGGCACCCAAGCTAGTAAAATGTCCTCAGGCATTCTTTCCTATGGTGAAAAGACCAAAAGGAGGAGAAAGAGCCCTAGAGAGCAAATAAATAATTTGAGATTTGCGGACTAAAGAGGAAAAACCTGACTCCACACACTTAATTCTGTACTAACTCTACAGAACATCTTCAGAATGTGGACCCTGAGTAAGAAGATGCCTACTAAGGGCTCCTAGTGGCTAACTGGGCTCAAATTTTAAAAAGTAGAGCCTAGCAGATGTTTCTACACAGGGTCCTCTCAAGCAAAACTACATACTTCAGGGAGAAGCCTATACCGAACTGCCTGCCTGCGCTGTGTTTCTGCCATCCCAGCCAGCCCTTATAAAGAAGTTCCTATAATCCTAGTTCAACCTATAGGACTGAGATTCTCCCCATCCAATCAGAGATGTGCAGCTCCGACCAACCACAGAGGCTCTACCCTGACCAATCAAGACAGTGCCTTTTGGACCAATCAATCTGCAAGGATTTGATGTCCTCAGACTAGTCAAGGACTGGAGCAGAGACTTCTGTTCATGTAAGTCTGCTCCCTCTGGCTGTGGAAGCACACTTTCCCTTTCAACCAGAGACTGAAGACTGCATTTCCTGGCTACAGCTGAAACACAGATGTCGTCTTGCCAGAGCAGAGAGGCAGAGTAGAGCAGACCAAACCACACCAGAGCAGAGCTGCACTGCCTAGCTGAAGACTGGCCTGGCCCCTGGGCAGCCTCAGAGCTGTGTTATTCCGTGCTGTATCGCCAATGAGCTGTTTCACTGAATAAAAGTTTCTTTCTTCACTGCAACACAAATTGCGGATTCCTGTTGGTACTGAATTTGCACCAACCATCAGTTGACAAGAGGGCCCTAGATGAAGAATTTCTGAAGGGCCAGAAGCTTGAGGGATGATTTAATAAGCCTCTCGCCTCATGAATAAAAAAGACTGTACAACCCTGAAATGTACAAAATAAATGCCTATAATAACCATAAAAGCTTCGAAAAAGTTCTACAAAGTTTTTATAATTTCCTCATGATTACTGGCTAACCCTGCTCTAAGTGTAAGATAAATCTTTAAATTGGTCAGAAACTGAACAATCATTTTTAGCTACATCAAGAAATGGAAAGCCTGGAGGGAATGAGTGCTAGGACAGATAACTGCTAAAGAGAAAGAACAAGAAACAACTTTTAAGAGAAAAGAAAATCTGAGTAAATTATAAACACACACACACACACACACACAACACACACTATTTATGAGCATCAGTCAGGGCCCGAAGCACACAGGAGTGAAAAAATACTTTACTCTTGAAAAACTACAACTGGAAGTGAACAGATTCATGAGTTCAGTTTGAAATTTTTATGCTGAGTGCCCTCCTCATCCCCGACAAATACAGTGAAGGAAACCAGGGAGCCACACAGCTCAAAGGGGTTAAGAGAATAGCTGAAGGTTGAAAGTCCATCCAGAAATTTAAGATAGATATACTGGGAGTAAAAGAACCACAGAGAGGTGAGACCCAAAAATCTGAGCATAAATTCTGCTCAATTAACCTACACATGCATGGGGCACCCCAGGTAGCTCTATGGTAGCCTATAGATAAATTCACCCTAGAAAGCTGGTACAAGATCCAGCTTTTCCAAGTTTGATGCTTTTTTTAACCAAGCTCATTCTCCAACCATGCACAGCCCAAGCATCAGAAAGCTTTAAGTCATTACTGGCTTGGGTGTCAGAGAACAGAGACCAACACTGGCCAACGAGCAAGAAATGAGGAAGGAATCCCCAGAAATAAAGGAAGCACACAGGGTAAGTTGCGAAGTCTGAGTATAATCTCTGCCCCAATTTTTGACTCACCAGCAAACTGCATAGGTGCAGGAGATCCCTCCCCCCACCCTACTCCCCAGGAGACCAAGTTAAATAGATAGATGAAAGAAGAATTAAGCACAAATTATCAGCTGCGGTTTGAGTCCAGGCAAGTTAATGGTCCACATGAAAAAAAACTAAACAAACAACAATCCTCATAATAAACTACAATGTCTAGGTTTCAACCAAAAACCATGAGATGGAAAGAAACAAGACAGAAAAGGTAGTCACTAGAAACTGACTCCAAGTGGGTCCAAATATAAGATTTAACAAATAAACACTTCAAAGCACATATTATAAATATATTCAAGCAATTAAAAGCCAGTATATTCAACAAACTAAGATAACAGTAGCAGGCGGAGATCTCAATAGAAAAGTGAAAACTATCAAAAATATGGTAATTCAGATGTAGCTGAAAAAAATAACTGAAGTGAAAAATTCAATAGATGAGAATAGCTATCAGAGCGATAACAAAAATAGAATCAAGGAACTTGAAAATAGATCAACAAAACTTACCCAATCCATGGAATAAAGAGAAAGATTGAAGAAAAATGAACAGATCTGCAGATACAGGTGGGACAGCATCTAATGATACAACATAAAAGTAACTGGAGTTGAGGCATTACAGTAGGAAGCTAGGAAAGTGGAATGAGGGAAACTGAGACAAGATAATTAAACAAGGCCAAGCAATTAACAACCTGCTAATAAATCGTAAGATCTTTAAAAAAAAAAAAATTTATTGATTGATTTTAGAGGGAGGGAGAGAAGGGGAGAAGAGGGGGAGAGACAGAGATCAATTTGTTGTTCCACTTATTTATGCATTCACTGGTTGATTCTTGCATGTGCCCTAACTGGAGATCTTCCATAGCCAAAAACACTTAGGAGCAGATGGTTTTTATCTCTCCTCCCCAACCAGAAAATAGTTTAAATCACCCCAGTTAAGGAGAGAGATATCAGAGACTGAGACAGCGCCATTAGTATCAGCCAAAATCCAGAAATGACAGGGGAATAAGTAACAAAAACCCTTGTAAGATTACAAGGGCCCAGAATTCTTGAGGGGGGCAACATTGGAGTAGACGGATGGTAACGAAAGAGGGAGTGAACAGAATCAGACATCTGATTAAGCCTGGCTAAGAAGGAAAAAATAGCTTTTCAGTCACCCTGGGGAGTAACCAACATCTTTCTACCAAAGGGAACAAAACACCAGAAAGACAGCTTTTCAGTCACCCCAGCAAGTCCACCCAAGTAATGGGCGGAGGGAGAAAATGGGGAGGGGTTTCCTTTTACTAAGTGCATGTACAGCAGAAGCCAAGATGGCACAGAGGGAACTCTTTTTACTGCGCACGTGCAGTGGAAGCCAAATGACCAAGCGGAACTACCATAAAACAGGGAGGGCACAAGCCCTGGAAAATCCAGGGAAGAGACTGGATAGTTCAAAAGAAAGCCTGCTCTTTCCCAAACCCAAGAAAATATAAGGAAGTTTAACAAAGACCTCAGGGCAACTGCTGCCCTCTAGTCTGTCTGCTCTCTTCCTCTCCAAGAGAGTACTATCACTTTTGACTTTAATAAACCTTGCCACTGTGGCTTAAAACTCCTATGTGAGTGTCTTTTCCCAATACCACAGAAGAACCTATTTCTTCCAGTAACAGAGTCACTACTGATAGACACAACATAATGGAATCTCAAAAGCACTGTAATTGAAAAAAAGCCAGACTTAAAGGTTTCATACCATATGAAAACATTCTCAAATGTTCTCTGTAACATTCTCAAAAAGACAAAAGTACAGGGTTAGAGAACAGAGCAGCCACAGGTTAGGGTTTGGGGTACTACACAGGGACGGCACACAGTAATTCTGGGGGTCACGCACCTACTCTGGATCTGGATTGTGGTAGTGGTGATTACACAACTGGCTGCCTTTGTCAAAACTCATTGCACTTTACAAAAAAAGAAAAAGGAAAAACTCACAGAACTTTATACCAGAAAAAGAATTTTATTGCACATAACTTTAAAAAGAAATTTAAAAAAAGAAAAAATCAGCAGAGATGTTTAATACTTATAAGTATCAAACATATTAGCATGGCATTATTACACCACTTCTTGATTAAAGTCCCAAGTCACAGTGCCCCCATTACCATCCCAAGGACACTTAATCAATAAGCTTTCTTCCCACTGCCAAAAACAACATACAAAAACTTTCAATATTGAAAACTGGTAAGAACTTTTCTACTTCTGCCACAATAGTAAGGGACCAAGAGAAGATTTCAGAATCAGATAAAACTAGTTGTACGACTTTGTACAGCTTTGTAACATCCAAGACCTTGATTTCCTTAAATGTGAAATGACGAAAACAACACAACTGTCATTACCATTATTTTATCTATTGCTACTGTAACTGTCAATCAAACTCTTGTAAAGAATAAATGAGACAGGATATTCTAAACAACACACTGCTGGATACATTGCTGACTTTTTCTAGTAGACTCCTGAATGCACATTTTGCATATTTCGTTAGTTCATTCATCATTTTCTATTTGCCTTTTAAAATCACAGATGATGAGAATTCTTAAATAGCCACTCGACATTTATTGAGCACCTATAATGTACTAGATGGTTGACATTAAAAAATAAATGATATCCATGTCCTGAATTTAAAAAAAAAACAAAACTAAATTACAACACAGGTGATAGAATGATTAGAAATAGTGTTTCTATTCATTTTGAGCTTTCCTAATTTCTGCAGGGTACACCTGAACCCTCCTCCATCCTACTTAACATCAAAAATACCTTAGACTTGCCCTGACCAGTATGGCCCTCACATGGTTGGGAATAGTACCTCAAAGCAAAAGGTTGCCAGTTCAACTCCCAGTCAGGGCACATGCCTGGGTTGTGGGTTTGTCCTCAGTCAGGACACATTCAAGAGGCAACCTACTGACGTTTCTCTCCCTCTCTTTCTCCCTCCCTTCCCCTCTCTCTAGAAATAAATACATATAAATAAAATTAAATAAATATATAGAATACCTTAGACTTTGACATGGTCCTCAGAGAGTCATGTACTCTGGACACAATTGCTGGTAACAACATTAGGAGCTAAATAAAAGCTTTATGTCATTCCTATAGTAACAAAGATGAAAACAGAATTATTTCACTGTTAGCTTCAGAGTAAATTTTAATTTCTGGACATACAGACCAATCATCATCCTACTCTCTAGCATCTGAGAAAACAACTTCCATTATTTTTATCTGAGTTTTTTGTGGTATCCAAGAAGCTTAAATTCTTTAAAATTTTCTCTTTTGTACATAACAGCCTCCTTGCTCTGTAACACTTTACCACAAATCCAGTGTTTTAGAACAACACACATCAATCATCTCAAGTTTCCACAGTTCAGGAATACACTGTTTAGCTGGGTCCTCTGCAAGACTACAATCAAGGTGTCAACCATGACTAAAGACTTATTTGGAGGCTCAACTGCAGAAGGGTCCACTTCCAAGTTTACTGACACTGTAACAATTCATTTCCTTACAGCTGTAGGATTCAAAGCAAGTCTGCCAGCAAAATGGCATCTTCTGTAATGTAATTAGGGAAGTAACATCCCATTACTTTTAACATATTCTTTTGGTTAGAAGAAAGTCACAAACTGCTCACACTCAAGGGGAAGGGATTATCAAAGGCACGAACACCAGACAGGAGGCAGGAGTTGTGGGAATTACCTTACGCTCTGTTTGCCATACTGTCCAACACATTGTTATCTGTGTATTACACTAAAAGTTTAAGATTCTGCCTAGCCCTTGTGTTAACTACACTACTATGCTAACACATGCATATACACAAAACACATATATCTCTTTTCTCTCCTTGACACATATACTGCATTATTTGTCACAGCAAAAGTCTAGAACTAATCTAAATATTCATTAAAAATGAATTTCATAAAAATATGCACAGTATCATGTAACCAGTAAAAATGAGATGGACAGATACATACTGATAAGGAAAACATTCCAAGATACTCTGTTAAGCTTAAAAGCAAGATACAGATAGCATTATGTACTCCAATATTTTTTTATATATCTGTAAACACCCACCCATGCTTGTATATGTTTTAAAAATGTCTACAAATACCGCATAAAACGTATGACTCTGAGGGAAGGGTAGATTGAAAGAGACTTTTCATAGTATCACTGATACTATTTGAATATTACATACTATTTTCGTGATAATAATGTGGAGGGAATATCTACAATAAAGAATTTGAAGATGACTGTTACAAAAATGTTTTCCCCCTGTTTAATTCTATTACTTACATGTAGTGCTTAAATATGGTCAATATATTATAAGGGTTGGATAATATCTTTTTCCTCTACCCTTCTAAGTTCTCAATTGGGACCCCTGTAACAAAAAATAGATAATCAAGAGAAAAGCATACAAATGTATTTAACGTAAGTTTTAAGTGACCTTCATAAAGAAACGAAGCCCTGGCCCTGGCCAGGTAGCTCAGTTGGTTAGAGCATTGCCCCAATAGGCCAAGGTTACAGGTTTGATCGCTGGTCAGGACACATACAAAAATCAACCAATGAATGCATAAATAAGTGGAACAACAAATCAGTGTTTCTTTCTCCATCCCTCTCTCTAAAATCAATTTTTTAAAAGTCTTAATTTAAAAAAAGAAATGAAGCCCTGAAGAAACAATTAAACCTGAGTGTTCTTATGCTAGTTTGATGAAGAGTGGAATGTCACGGAAAGATACGATAAAGAGTATAAGCTAACCGCAGCAAACAGGGAAATTAATTAGCAAGGCCTGTTGTCCAGAGTCCTCCATGTCCCTTCATCTTTGGAGCTAAGGATGTTCCTTTCCTCTGGATATGCGGAGGACACCTCTCACATGAGAGTTTTGCAACCTGTTTTGGTGATAGGGCAGAAAGTCCTTCCTACACATGCCATTTCTCAAATTCCTTAAGGTATTCAATATGCCAAATTGGGTAGCAGTTCCTAAGCCCCATCATTATGCATTGTTAGAATATGTTTCTGCCACACATCTATTAAAATGTAAGATCCTTGAAGGCAATAACAAGGTAGGATTTGTATTTGTGTTCCCATAACTCAGTACAACTTATATGTAAGTTTTTACAAAGTGTTTTAATTAATTAAGATGAAATCAGCAAAAACATTTAACATAATCCACTAGTGGAGAGAAAATATAAATGATGAAGATTTGCAGGCAGTCTTTAACTCAGTTGCTGTCTAAAAAAAGAATAGTATTATAAAATTATACCCACGTTTTAACTATGGCAAAAAATACCAATCATGTGAATTTCATCCTCAAATGGGCAAAAATTCTAATAATTCAGTTTCTAAATGTGGGGTTAAAAGAGTGAAAATATCCCTGAAAACATTTTTAAAGAAATTATCAAACTAACCCCAAGTTTCCCCCAAATACAGTATTTTGCCATGTATAATGAGTACTTTTTTTGCCCAAATTTTTGAGGGAAAAGTAAGGGTGAGTGTAATAATTACATACTATGGGCATAATGAAACTGTGTATAATGCGCACCAAAACCATGAGAGTGCATTTATACACAGCAAAATACAGTATTTCTCAAAGCCGCCTATCCAAATCTCACAGAATTCCTTTCAAGGCTGAAAGGTCAAGGCTTGTCCTTTTCTGATTTTCCTTGGTTAAAATAAGACAAGCAAATAAAGCTAAGAAGTATATCCAGGATACTTTTATACTAGACTATATCTGACTAAATTTTATGTTTTAGTTCCGTGATATCAATTTAAATTGATTTATTCTTTCAAAATCTATTTATTGAGTATTTAGCACATTTTCAGGCATTTTGCTAACTGCAGGGGATACTTAACAGATTTAATAAAATTGCATGGAATTTCCACAGAAAGTAGGGTACTCTGTTTATTAAAGGGCCTCCTTATTCAATCCACCAAAATGTAAGACTTCAAAGTCACCTCATATTCAGCCCTTGATCTTCCAGAGGTGACATGGAGATAAAAATCTCTGAGTTAATTTACTTCATTACTTTTATGGAATTTCTATTCAAATGTTGCTGACTTCCCTTTTTTTCAAATTTTGCTAACTTCTCGTTCATTCAAGGCATTAACACTTCAAGAAAGTTTCATTTCCCCCCCAAACTTAAACAGCTCAATAAAGGTTTGAAAATCTTTCCGTATCTTAATCATGTTCTAAGTACTTTATCTGATTAGCACTGTAAAGAACTAGATGCTGTTTGTAGTGTTAAATTCTTAAAACACATTAAAAGGCATTATGATTTTTATACTCTAAAAAACAACATTCTGGTTTCTGTGCATTATGTCCCTATTTTTTCTTTTCTTCTATGACTAAACAGTATTGCCTTCAAAACCAGAAACATCTTAGAAAAAACAAATCACCCTGACATAAAATTGAACATACATATATCTCCAATATCCGATGAAGTGCCCAAGTCAAAGGAGATTACATTCAACCCCTAAGAACCGTCACCCTTTAAACAAAGCCAGACACTTACACTTATATGTAAGTTTTTACAAAGTGTTTTAATTAATTAAGATGAAATCAGCAAAAACATTTAACATGTTTTAAAAGAAACATGTTTTCTTTTTCTTCTTCTGTGAGGCTTTTTAAGTAAGTTTTATATTTTTTTTTATATAACATTTACCATACTGTTCCATTTTGGCCCATTCGTTATTCCCATCACCATTTCTTTCAGATTTTTGCTGGTTTATCTGCCAAATCAACTTAATAGGTTACAAAAGGCCCTAAGTATGACTTGATTCAAGTTCTAGACTACAGTGCTACCCAATAGTACTTTGTGTGGTAATGGAAACATCCTATGTCTACACTGTGCAAAAAGCACTTAAATGCACTACAACTAAGGAAATGAATTTTTAATTTTCCATTTTAATTAACTTAAATTTAAATAGTCACATGTGGCTGGTAACTACCATGTATGTCAACACAGATCAGACCTCCTCCACCAAAAAAGTTATTTTTCCACTAAATGCTTCATTTTAAGGAATCTACAATTTGCCTTGAGCTAAAATACCTGCTCGCAAAGACAGACTCTCAGTATTATAGGTACTGGTCCATTCTAATAAAATAAAACTTTTCTTATATTCAAAGATCACTAAAGGCTTACTTTAAAAAAAGTCTGTGATACTGATACACAGACAGAAGTACAAGCAGAACAGAATAAAAGGCCCAGAAATAGGTCTCTAAAATATAAGAAAATCTGATACATGATTAAGTGGTTTCTCAAATCATTTGAGGAAAGAACACTAATATATGGTACTGTAACAACTGAATAAACATCTGGGACAGCATAAATTTAAATCGTACCTCACACCTTACTAGGGTAAACTCCAAATGGATCGGTTATCTAAATGTAAAAATTGAAATCATTCAAAATCCAAGGGAGAAAAGAATGGGTGCTATCCTTTAGAACCTAGCAGAAGAAAAATCTTGTATTTGACTACATAAAACTCAACACTTTTCATTGCAAAAAGCAAAAATAAACAAAACAAAAAACAAACATTTTGTACCACATAAAGGGTCCTTTAAAGAGGAGGGATAGGTGGTAAACACAATACAATACACAAATGATGTATTATAGAATTGTATGCCTTAAAACTATATAATTTTATTAAACAATGTCACACCAATTCATTCAATGAATAAAATAACTTCAATAAATAAGTAAATAATGAGGGGGGACACACCCCAAAAAAACACAGAATGCAGAAAATGAACAATTCTCAGAAAAATAAAGGCAAATGGCCTTAAACTTATCAAGTATGCTCAACTTATAACAGAAATGCAAATTAACACCTCCAATTTTGACCATGTATTCTGCTGGTACGACTATAGAGCGGGGATGTAAAATTCATTTTCACCAGGGGCCACATCAGCCTCATGGTTGCCTTCAAAGGGCCAAAGTAATTTTAAGACTGTATAAATGTAACTATTACTTAACTGTTAAGGAGCTGAAATTACATTCGGCCCTTTGAAGGCAACTGCGAGGTTGATGTGGTCCCCACCCTGTGAAAATGAGTTTGACACCTCTGCTGTAGAGAAACAGACATTTTCCACATTCTCAGACACTGCTCATAAAAAAAAAACAGTATGAACCCTGTCCGGAGTGGCTCAGTAGACTGAGTGGCAGCCTGTGAACCAAACCGTTGCCAGTTCAATTCCCACCTGGGGTGTATGCCTGGGTTGCGGGCCAGGTTCCCTATAGTAGGGAGCACATGAGAAGCAACCACACATTGATGCTTCCCTCTTTCTCCCTCCTCCCTTCCCCTCTCTGAAAATAAATAAAATCTTTTTAAAAAATACAATACGATATAACTCCCTGTGGTAAGGAATTTTGCAAAATCTCACAAAATTACACAAACATTTACCAGTCTCACTAAGAATCTACACTAAAGATACAACTATACAAATACTAAACAAAATATTCAAAATATATTCACTGTGGCATTATTGTAATGACAAAGACTAAAACCAATATGAATCGCATCCAAAGAGACTAAATGAAAAAACTATGAGCCTTGGCTGGTGGGGCTTGGTGGACTGAATGCCGGCCTATGAACCAAAGGGTCCATGGTTCGATTCCCAGTCAGGACCCATGCCTTGGCTTGTGGGCCAGTTCCCCATTAGAGGGCACGCGAGAAGCAACCACACATTGATGTTTCCCTCTCTTTCTCCCTCCATTCCCCTCTCTAAAAATAAATAAATAAATAATCTCTCAAAATAAAAATAATAATAAGCTATGGTACATCCACACAGTGAAATACTATGCATCTATAAAAAAGAATAAGGAAGATCCTCATGTATTAGTATGGATTTAGATCCAAGATATATTGTTAGGGGAAAAAAACAAAACAGGTACAGAACAAGAGGTATACAGTTTGCTACCTTTTGTGAATAAATCAAATAAACATGTATACATATATAAATACACATATATTTATTGCATATATTTGTTTCTTGGGGAAAAAAACTCTAGAAGGGTAAATAAGACACCATTAGAAATGGTTACCTACAGTGGCAGGGTGGGAATGGTGTGAAAGTAATACATATGTAAGCAAGACTTTTGAGTATTTTTTTGTATCCAGCTTTGATATTTGAACCACATAATAATTTATATATTCTAAATAAATAAATAAAAGGCCTAATACTACTATGTTCTAAATTGTACCACTTACCCATTCTTTGGTGTTGTTTAATAAAGGAAACAGTAGATGTACACTAGGTATGTAACTGAAGATTTAGCAGCAATGAAAATGGGTTGCCATGTCAACTCAAGTTCATTCATCTCTTATTAAACACCACCTAGAACAGCAAGCAATGACCAATGAGTATGAGAATGGGTTCCTGAAGAATAAGGTCAAGCCACTTTCCTTTGAGAAAGTTACCACACTGTGGTGGGCGAGAAATATTCCTCAACGCTGAGTAAACTACAGCCTCATATTCAGTGAGATATTTCAAGCAGGATTGAAGGCACAGGGGCTGGACACTAGCATCTAATTCAGGAAGCCTGGGATAATAAGTTGGATTTTCATATAGATGGGGTTGGCAAATGTAGGTTTATAGTTGTAATACAAACAAATACAATAATTAGTAAATAATAATACAAAACTAAAGTCTGTGTTTTGCATACTCACAACTATTAACCTACTTTTGCCCACCCTTGTAGTATCTATGCTAATTAACATATCAATCCTACAAAACACAAGAGGTGATCCCTATTTAAAATCTGGGAAACTGGCTTAAAGGGAGTATATTATTTGCCTAACATCACACAGCTAATAAATAAGCTAGGACTCAGATACATGTCATTATACTCAAATTCACTGTGCTCCTACCCTACTATATTATCCCTCAAATTTAATACACAACCCATGAAAATGCTGTACCCAGAAAATAACAGGTGATAGTCGTTAACATTTCGAATCACTAAGATATAAATCAATAGATTATAGACAGATTCAAGGTTGGTTAGATAGACAGGTTCTCAGAATTTAATTGGTTAACTATTTGAGCAGAAGATCCTTTTCTTCCTCACATTTTATTTCCCCCAAATTCCACATTACTAAATAATTCAAAGTAGAACATAAAGCCATAAAAAAAAAACAAGAATAAAATATAAGTGGATATTTACCTGACTCAAATTAAAAAATTATTAAGCAAAAGACTGATAGTATGAGAAACAGGAAAGTGCAGCCAGCCACTTTAAGCAAGCCGACATCTTCACCAAATGCTGTGAAAATTTCCATGAGGGATCAGATGAAGAACCTGCAGACTGGCTTTCAAGAAGCACTAGGTTAGACCACATGAAAGTTCAAACTACAGAAGAAAAATAAAAAAACTGCAAAACAATTTTTATAATACAAAAGATTAAAATCTTAAATATATAAGGAATGATTATAAACCCATATTTAAAAATCTGAATATAATGGTAAAAAAATGATCAAAGTTCATCAACTACTTACAAAAAGAATACTGACCAAAAAAAGGAGGAAAAGAAAAAATATTCAACCTCACTAGTAATATAGTAATATTAGAAACCCAATTAAATCTGAGATGTTTAACCTATCAAACTGTCAAAGGTATGTCGATTTGTTTAATGATAACCATTGACAGCTAAAGTACATACAAGGAAAATAGCTACTCAAGCTTGTGAGACTATAAATTATAAAACTTGGAAGGTATCATACACAAAACCCTTACCTTTAAAATTTTATCCTAAGAAGTATGTTTATCAAAGCATTCATGGTAAGTGGGAGAAAAGGAAATGAAAAGAAAGGGGAAGAGGAGGAGGAGGAGGGAAGGAATGTTCATTTTAAATCTAATTATCTGTCATATCAGCAATTTTCAAAAGGTATGCTGCCAGAGACTCACCAGTGTGCCACAAGAATTTTTTAAACATGCAGCACCTGACTAGGTCAGCACCTTAGTCAAGGGCATTGACCTCTTTTCCCATAGAGTGTCAAACAAAAAAACTGACAACAGCCAACACAACAGTAGCTGTCTCATATAAATGAATCAAAATTATACCTATTTTATTGGTCAAATTGGCAAAAAATATATTTTTGGTGTGCTGCAGAATTTTAGTAATTAGTTCACATGTGCTATGAGATGATAAAGATTGAAAATCATTTACATTATTCAAATTTCATTTAATTTCTCAAAATAAAAATTTTAATTATATACAGAAGAATCCCAATACTAGGTTTCTTTTTTATTATTTATTTATTTATAATATATTTTATTGATCATGCTATTACAGTTGTCCCATTTTCCCCCTTTCATTACCCTCCACCCTGTACACCCCCTCCCACCAACATTCCCCACCTTTAGTTCCTGTCCATGTGTCATAAGTTCTTTAACTTCTACTTTTCCCACACTATTCTTGCCCTCCCCCGTCTATTTTCTACCCACTGTCTATGCTACTTATTCTCTGTACCTTTTCCCCCTCTCTCCTCCTCCCACTCCCATGTTGCTAACCCTCCATGTGATCTTCATTTCTGTGTTTCTGCTCCTGTTCTAGATGCTTGCTTAGTTTGCTTTTGTTTTAGGTGTGGCTGTTAATATCTGTGAGTTTGCTGTCTTTTTACTGTCCAATTTTTTATCTTCTTTTTCTTAGATAAGTCCCTTTAACATTTCATATAATAAGGGCTTGGTGATGTTGAACTCCTTTAACTTGACCTTATCTGAGAAGCACGTTATCTTCCCTTCCATTCTAAATGACAGCTTCCCTGGATAGAGCAATCTTGGATGTAGGTCCTTGACTTTCATGACTTGGAATACTTCTTTCCAGCCCCTTCTTGCCTGGAAGGTATCTTTTGAGAAACCCACTGATAGTCTCATGGGAACTCCTCTGTAGGTGACTGTCCCCTCATCCCTTGCTGCTTCTAGAATTCTCTCCTTCATTTTAATCTTGGCTAATGTAATTACGATGTGCCTTGGTGTGTTCCTCCTTGGGTCCAACTTCTTTGGGACTCTCTGAGCTTCCTGGACTTCCTGGAAATCTATTTCCTTTGCCAGATTGGGGAAGTTCTCCTTTATTATTTGTTCAAATAAGCATTCCACTTGTTGCTCTCCCTCTTCCCCTTCTGGAACCCCTATAATTTGAATGTTGGGATATTTAAAGATGTCGTGGAGGTTCCTAAGCCTCTCTTCATTTTTTGGAATTTCTTGTTTCTTCCTTGTTTTCTATTTAGTTGTTTCTCTCCTCCTTCTGGTCCACTCCTTTGATTTGTGTCCCAGTTTTCTTCCCATCACTATTGGTTCCCTGTGCGTTTTTCTTCATTTCAGTTATTGTAGCCTTCATTTTTTCATCTAATTTGTGAGCAAAATCAACCAATTCTGTGAGCATCCTGATCACCAGGGCTTTGAACTGTGCATCTGATAGGCTGGCTATCTCTTCATCGCTTAGATGAATTGGCCCTGAGGCTTTGATTTGTTCTCTGGTTTGAGCCATTTTTGTTTTTGTGGGGGTTTTTTTTGGTCTAGTCGTGGTTGTTACATAGTGAGGGGTGGAACCTTAGGTGTTCCCCAGGGCAGGGCAGCCCAGTCGCTGGGTAGTGACGCTGTATATGGGGGTGGGGACCAAGAGGGAACAATGGTGCTTGCTCCGCTCTCTGTTGGATTCCAGTCCCTTCCGCCGCTTCCCCTTCACCTGGATTATCTGTGCGCGAATGTGGGACCACCTGGTCAGCCAGCTGCCTTGCATGGCCTCACTGGGTCTGCACATTTGCCACCCCGTGCCTGGGGTCCACTAGCTGCTGCCTGTGCACCTGGGGTCTGCTAGCCTCCGCCTGTGCGCCTAGGATCTGCCAGTCGCTGCTGCCTGCATGCCCAGTCCGCACCTCCACTTTCTCCTGCCGCGACTCCACCCCTCTTACCAGTCTGGATGAATGGTTGTTGGACTTCTGTACAATTCAATTTTCTATCCGTTCTGGTTGTTTTCTTGTTTCTAAATCTTTGTGGTCCTTAATTTTGGTTGTGAGAGGAAGCACAGTGTGTCCACCTACGCCTTCATCTTGGCCGGAAGTCCCAATTCTAGGTTTCTGTGTGTGTGCATTTGTGTCTTGAAGCAAATTCATGGGGTCATGAATTATGGTGCCATTTTCTTCTTTGATCTATCCTTTTTTATATTACTCAAAAAGCCTACTTTTATTAAGTAATTTTTCTATGTACTCATAGTAAAACAATTTCAAAATCAATAAGCTTTCAAGGCCACTGCTAAATATCATTCACTACGGAAGGAATGATGATCATACTACTTTTCTTCTGAAATATGGTACTTTTTCCCTTAATGTTTTAAGTTCAACTAACTTGAATAGCTGCACATACATGTGTATATAAATAATGCACATATACTGTCACACAAGTTAACTATACTACACATATACAAAAAATGGAAGTCAAGAAGCAACAGAATACTAAAATAAATGTAAATGGAAGTTCTATCGTTTTCTTCACATGTCACAATGAACAAGATTTTCATACACTCCCAGAAGTTCATGCAAACCACTAGGAAGATCATTGAAATAAACCAGTCAGAGTCAGGAGACTTGGAGAGCTATAGTCTAGTCTCAATACCTTTTATCAAAACCAAATACAGGGCATTCAATCTGAACTTCAGTTCCAAAAACTAGAGGATTAGAGATTTTAAAGTACTTTCAATATTAGGGTTTTATAGTCCCACTAGTCTCTAATAACTAAATACTATCTTTTAAAAGGGAAACTTTGGCAATTTGGACTGTTCAACAAAAAGGAAACAATAGTGCCCCACAGTTACTCATTTTATAGGAACGTCTTTAAGCAAACTAAACAAATAAAGAGGCAAAAGGATGAAACTTATTGTGTTGCTTGCTTTCTAGATACGAGAAAAATCAAATTCAATCCTGCCTGCACTGTATGTAGCAAACTGCCTTGAATGAAATTACCTTTTTTTTTAAAAAAGAAGTTATTTTTATTTATTTTTAGAAAGAGGGGAAGGGAGGGTGAAAGAGAGGGAGAGAAATTTCAATGGGCAAGAGAAACATCAATCTGCTGCCTCTTGCCTGCCCCCAACCGGAGACCTGGCCCGCAACCCAGGTATATGCCCTGATGGGGAATCCCTGGCTCCATGCTCAAACCTCTGAGCCACAGCAGCCAGGGCAAAATAAAATAAATCAGCACTATTTGTATGACTATCCATGATTTTTTTAAAAAATTCTAAAAACGTTCTGTTGCACAATCTTGCACCTGAGACTCTTCTTCAGGCATGTAAGCTCTAAAATTTATTTTTAAGATGACATTTAATGTAGTCTACAAATAGAAACTCAGAATAATTTTCTACTCATCTGCTACTAGCAATGACAGTCCCAAATTAATAAAAATAAAATGGTTTTATGTTTTAGAAGTAGATAACACTACCCTATAGATTTTTAAAATACCATACCATCTCTCTCATCTATTCTCTCTTCCCTTTTTTCTACTATTCCACCTGTATTCAAATTACATAGAATACCAGGTATCAGTCAATGGATGCCAACATGAAAAAGAACTTAACTACTGTTTAGTTTTGATTAGAATTTAAAAATTTATATATTTCATTAACACCCAGTCCAAAATATTAAATGGAAAATTCCAGAAATTCATACATTTTAAATTGCACACCATTCTGAACAGCATGATGAAATCTCTACCCTGTTCCGTCCTACCTGGAATATGAATCATCCCTCTGCCCAGCATAGCCACACTGCCTGCCCATTATTCAGTCAGTAACCCTCTCGATTGTCAAATCAACTGTTCACAGTGCTTGTATTCAAGTAACCCTTATTTTACTTAATCATGGACCCCAACTGTAGGAGTAGTGATGCTGGCCATTCAAATATTTGTATTCACGTATGTATGCCAAGGAGAAGCTGTAAAGCACTTTAAGCGAAAAGGCAAACATTCTCAATAAAAAGAAAAAAATGTATGCTGAGGTTGCTGAAACCTACAGTAAGAACAAAATCTTCTATCTGTGAAATTGTAAAGGAAAACGCGAAATAAGCCAGGCGGTGAAAGACAAATACCATATGATCTCACCTTTAACAGTGTCCTAATCAACAAAATAAACGAACAAGCATAATATAACCAAAGACACTGAAATTGAGAACAGGCTGACAGCCACCAGAGCGGAGAGGGGAGGGAATTTCAGGGGAAAAGGGGAAGGGTTTAGAGCAACAAGTATAAAAGACATAAGGACAAAAGCTAGGGGGGTGGAAATGGGAGGGAGCTGGGGAGGGCTGGGGTGGTGGGCTGGGATGGGAGTAAAAGACAGAAAACTGTACAAGAACAACAATTAAAATTTTTAAAAAAAGAAGGAAAAAGAAAGTCATGCTAGTTGTGCTGTCGCACCTCACTGTATATTGCAGCCACAGTGCGTAAGTGCTTACTTAAGATGGAAAAGACATTCTGACAAGGGTAGTCCAGTTGGTTCAGTGTCTTCCCACAAAGCAAAAGGTCACTGGTTGGATTCCTGGTCAGGGCACAAGCCTGTGTTGCAGGCTGGTCCCTGGTTTGGGTGTGTGCAAGAGGCAATCCATCAATGTTTCTCATTCTCACTGCCTACAACTAACATTTGCCAACCTCTTAATCCTCTCCCAGACAGCATCTCTTTGAATTCTAATTGCTTACCTTCCATCTTTGAGTTCTAGATTGCTACCTGCTCAGTAAGGTAGGTTTCACTCTCAAGGACACCAAAGTAAACCACAGCAAGCAACATTAGCTTGAACCCTCATAAACATTCCATCCAAGAGAAAAAAATTTTGTAGTTCCTCCTCCATTAGTGAACATCCATAACTACCTTTTCTTCCAATACTGTGGGTCATAATCAAGAAAGACAAAAAATGATAAAAAAGACAGATAAAGATAAAAACATAGTTGAAACCAGTGACTAAAAAACTTCCTATTAACTTCAACCATAAATTAAACTTAAAACAGTAGATGTTCCATTTGCTTCTCCCTCACAGGGTCCAGCCTGCTCAGATAAATCTCCCATTCAAAGGAGTAGAGAAATGTATATCCTAAGAATTGAGAGCTCCAAAAATAGAACCAGAAGACACTGAGCAAAAGCATATCCAAAGAAAAAAAAAAAGATACTCAATTCCTTCTCCTAACCTCATTTAACCCTCCTTTGTGAAGGAACTGATGGGGATATAAAGATGGGGGGGGGTGGCGGGTACTCATTAGAAAGAACTTCCTACTTTACAAATCAGGGTAGAAACATGCAGGGAGGAAAACGATGGCTCCTCCTGAACAAACATAACCTCCACAAATACACAACAGATTCTTACAATGTTTTAAAAATTCTTAAACAGGAACACCTTACAAACATAATCTCTTCCTGTTTCACTTCCTATACCAGAGAGGCAGGAATTGGATGAAGAGATAATTAGACTAGTTTGACCTGCAAAGACCGGGCTTCAAAGAAGAAATTCAAGGTTGCAAACTCCCAAAGTAGTCCTGATTAGAAATCAGTGTTCCATGTAATCTTTGCATGAGTTATGACCAATTCAGTCATAAAAGACAGACCTCTTTATAAAACAGCACCATAGATAAAAAGGTATTTGACCATTTTATCTTCCTTTTCAACTCTTTCCCTCACCTAGCCTCTTCTCACCCTTATCCCCAGAGAAGACCCTCCTGTTGCTCTCTACACCCTGCAGTCCACTTCTTTCTTAGGTCTGACCTCTAAAATCCCATTCCCCACTAGCCAACTAAGTACAAATTAAATTATGTAATTAAAGTACTTCACACTAATAGGTAAATGTGGTTTAATGCACCAGGATTCAACTCCATGAATATCATTAAGCTCTACTATGTATAAGGCACTGTTTAACCTACCAAAGTACCATTCTTCTTAAAAGAAAAATTAATTAAATCAATCTTTTAATGGACAAAGTAAGCTAGAGGCACATGAGTGACTGTTTCACATCATACTCTCCCCATCCTATTTCTTTCCTTTCCCCACCCTAAGAGCCAGAGAATATAATCCAAAGAATCAATATTTGCTTCCAGTAAGTCAATGACTGGGAGCACAATGTGGGATGGTATAGCAGGCATTAAACATTCAAAACTATAGCTGCGTTGTAGGATGTCTCTTGGATTTAATTTTACATATTAATTACAAGTACAATAAAGGGCTTCTCAATAAACTGATTCCATTTCCTTACAAGATATCTTTAAATTACCTTTGCCTAGAACCCTGAGTTATTAAACCATAAATACTGACAGGTTTTTTTCTTTATTTCCAGTTAAAATGTTAATAAGTACCAGTTCAATTTGTCCTATTGTATTTAAAGGTTATTGAACTTGGCTATTAGACTATCTACTGTTTTCAAAAAATTAGACTTCACATTTTTCCCAAGACCTCCAAGGTTTTAAATTCCAAACTAATGGGCATACTTGCTTTAAATCTTTTTTTTTTCCCAATGATAAAATTTACCAATTCTCACCGATAATAGAGGTCCTAAATTGAAAAGCAGGATACAATTACTGACAGGTTTGGGTATGGCTGGGCCACATGAAGCTATTCTCAGTTGTTGTAATTCATTCTTAGTACTTTTAAAAATCAAGAGGCTGCAAGCAAAAATCTAAACTTCTTGTGTTCTCTTGAAAAAGCTTAAGACTGGGCCCATGTTCATGTAATCAGGTGGACCTGAGAACTGGATATCCCTCTTGGATGAGGCATAAACTCTCCAGTGCCTTTCACTCATTCTTCTTTTCATCTGCCTAGCATCAGAAGGCATGTGAGCTTGCTATTCACAAAAAACTATTTCTTTGAAAGGGTGCATAATGTTTTCCAGATCACTTCCACACTTCACCAAGTCAACTAAAGGTAAAAAGCCACATAGCAGACCATAGCAGTTTGCAAATTCATAGTTAATAATTTAAAAATCTCACAAGCCTTACAGGGTCAGAAAGAAAAAAATTCAGAGTAGTAGAAGGGTGACATAGAGAAAGCAAAAAAGCCCATCTGAAAGCTTTGCTGGGCGTGAAGAAGAAAAAAGGTGAAAGAACTCAAAAACATTTGGAGACGCTGAAAGCTTTCCTGATGTAACACTACATTACATCCTTCTCCCCCTGCTCCATGCAGAACCTCCCTTCCCACTTTCTCTTTATGTGTAACAATAGCAGTGAGGTCATAAACTCTGAGAAATGTTAGAAACATTTATGAAACACACCTTCAAAAAGAATTCTCCTCACACTTTACCAGTCTCAATCCACCATCAAATCCTTTCCCAAATATTTTCCACTGCTTTCTGGTTTGTTTTCAAGTGACCACCGCAGTCCTCACTTTCAATGCCTGGACTTCAGTCCTGGATGGGCTCTCCAATACAGAAATATTTTTTGGCCCTTATGGTTTCATTCCTTATATATCTCTTATTACAATTTCTACAGTCTATTTCATTCAAAATGTTTCATCCCTAACCTCCTCTCTAAAAAATGTTGATGATAGTTGTGTAGTTGGGAAGGGGGGGAGGTACCCAATTATCCCAGAAAATCAATATACCATGCTGCTTCATTGATTGTAAATTTAAATAAAAAGTACTAAGACTCTTAAAGATACAAAATTTAAATATTTTTTGTATGCTAAGTACACAAAGTGACACACAGATGAGGCTCTATCTTTAGCATATCTGAATTACTCTCTTCTCATCACGGACTCAAAATACTTAGAAAGTATGAAATCTGTGAGGACCAGGGATGGTGACACTGTCCCCATATTAATAAATTACTAAGTGGTGTCTCATCTCGCCGCACCCCATTCTAGAAGATAAAGGGTGTTAGGAAACTTGTATCTAAAGAAGAAAAAAAGTTTTTCTTCACAAGTTTTGGAGAAACAAGGCTTTACCGTACGTGATGCTATCACGGCAAAAAAACACGCAGCACATCGTTAGGATCTCACTGCTCTTCACCCAAAGGAAGACGACTTGCCACCTTATCCCCTATTGTGATGCGCCCTCCTCCGGACGTCGCTGCTTTTAGCCCAAGGACAACAGAAAAGGGGCGGGGCACGGGATTACTCTGCCATGGGAAGGATGGATGAAGGTATAGCCTTCACCCCTGCGAAAAGGCCTCGGGGGCTCCCAACCCAAAAACAGCACCGCCGAACCCAAGCCCCATCCCTGCTTCTGCGAACTGGCTGCCAGCGACCATAGCCCAGAGCCCCACCCACGGACCCTAGCAGATTCCGAGACACCCAGACCACCGCCTGAGCAGCCCAGCTCTCTAGCCCTGACTCGCCTTCCTCCCCCTTCCTCCTTCGCCCCCGCCAAGCCCAGCCTCCGGCGCCGCCCCCACCGAGTTCCCCAGCTGTGTCCAATCACCCCCGAACCTGCAGTGCCCCTTAAGCGTCCACGGAGAGCCTGGGCAAAAGCTGGGGCCGGCCACACCTCTGCTTCCTCCTCAACTGGACCCTTCCAGAAGTGTCTAGCTTGACGGCCACTCTGGCAGCCCCGGCTACCAGAGCCGCCCCGGCAGGTTGCAGGCCGGCTCCTAATCCTATTCTCGCGAGAGCCCACAATCCAAAGAGGCGAGGCTAACTGCATTCTCGCGAGAATGGTGGCTCAACGCCCAGGAGTGGGCGGAGCGCCGGCTGTGCGAGCTGTGGAGGGAGCTGCAGCTGGGCCAGCCGTCCAGCCGCGGGGCTGGCGCTACTGATTGGAAGGCATTGGTCCTCGTAGTCTTCAGCTGGCGATCAACAGCGGGCCTCGAGTCTGAGAAGCTATGATCAGTGTTATACCCCCCATAACCTTTGAGTCCCACGTCTTTTCCTTCGACTTCCTATGCCCATTAGAAACAAAGCGGACGGCGTCTCCAGCCCAGATTTAGAAAAATACCTTGGGGTCCTGAGTTTGTTTAGGGAAAGCGTTTTTCTCAACTGAACAAACTCCGAATCGCCTTTACCAGCCCAGCTGCGGAGTATTAACCAACCGGGGTTCGTGAAAGGCGGTCGTTGTGAGGGCCACCCTCTAGTCCCTAAGGTCCACAGCTGTTTGCTTTTAAATGCTGGGTTGGCGGGAACCGCTGTGCCAGCTGAAACTCCCGCAGTTGGGCTGCCCATCGAACGTCAAGAGTAACCCAGATAGGGGATTGCTCCCTGTGGGCAGAAAGTCGCCAAGTAATAGTTTCAGTCGTTCAATTTTACTGATCCTACCATGTGCCAAATGCTGGACTATATACAAAAGGGAAAAAATAAAAGACAAGGTCTCGTCGTCCCTTGAAACACCCTCCCGCCCGGGGACGAGACCCACCCAAAGACAGATAATCCCATATACTGAGTTGCTTGCACTGATCTCTAGGAGCAGAAAAGGAGTACCTAACCGGCCTCTGCCTGCCGTGTTGAGGAAGCCTCTACCTAGGAGTAACATTTGAGCTGAATCTTAAAGGTTGAGTAAGAGTTCCCCAGTTTTCAGAAGAGTGGGAGGAGCTGTGCAAGCAGAGGAAGCAAAGAGGGAGAGGCCCTGGTTGGAGTAATTTTGGTATGAAAACAGATTTGCAGGAAGAACTTTGTTTAAAAAAAATTTTGAATCCTTGTCCAGTTAGTGAAACAGAACGAATCTGAGTTCTATTCCTCTGGGTTCTATCGCCCACCACCGAAAAACCATGATTCCCAATGCCAGAGTCTTATGAAAAGGAATTATCTATTCTGAAGTTTTAGGACAGGTTTAGAATAATGGTGGATTTCTGCCATTAAATCTCACTCCCTTTAGGAACAAAAAAAAAAAAAACCAAAAAACCCATAATCAGACAGTCCTGCCTCCCCTTGCAAAACTAGGCCAGTCAGGAGTACAGTCTCTCAGGAAAAGAAATAGAAGTCTGTAGTTTAGCTGGGCAGATTCCTATCTGTATTCTGTCTTCCAGTCGTGAGTGCTCAGCTAGGCTCCTGCTCTTAATCCAAACTCCATGGACCCTCATCATGGTGGGCAGGTGGGGGTCCTTCTGCATCCTTTCAAACCACATGGCCAAGACCGCTTCCAAGCCACGTGGTCAAGAGATGCTTCTCCTTCCCAAGCCACCTTGGTTAAACCCTAGTGTGGCTGCCACACCCAACTTTAAGTCCTGGCTCTGATCTGTCTCCATAACCCCATTTCTGACTCCTACCTCAAATGATTACACTTGTCAGTACTCTGGTTTCTTCTCCTTTTCTTGGCTGCCATGGTTAGTCCGGGCTGATATGGTCCTCTGATGTGGCATCCACCTCCAAGCCACTGGCCCAAGTGAGATAACTAGGATACCACTTCCTGTTACGACTAGGTCAGAGTCACGCCCATCTCCCTGGCTCCCAGAGCAGCAGGCACTGTTAGCATTACTAAAACACAGGCGTGATATGCCAGAAATTTAGATATGCAAAGTAATTCTCAATGGCCCTGCTCCACTTCTCCTTTCCCCAAGCCAGGCTAGTGGTGGACTTCCCATTTTGGGGACCTCTAGCTCAGCACCCTGTTACGTTAGGAAGAGAAAAAACTCCCAGCTCCCACATGTGATAGCCAAAGTGTTTTCCAAACTGAGATGAACAGTTGAACAATATAGGATAGTGAACATCCTCTTCCTCATCTAAAGACACTTTGATATCAGAGACCTAAGGGAAATAGGTTACTGTCATGGTATAGCAAGTTGTTATTGCCAACATTTTGCTAAATTGGAAATTGCCAATGATCTTTGAAGATTTCTAAGTAAGAAGAATCTAATAGGAATATTGTAATGCAGGTAATCTCATGGACAAATTTCAAAAAAAATCCTCAGGTAACAAAACAATAAAAACCTCAACAATCTTAATTTATTATCAAAATTTTCTTTTGTAAGCTAAGACCAAGGTAATTCTACAGTGCAAGTTAGGGTTAATGAGGTCTGTCAAACAGGAAATATTTCCTTATATCAAAATAGAAACTGTCATTTCCTAAAGAAAGTCTCTAGTATTCTACTATATAGTTTCCCTTTAGACACTATTTTCATAATATTACCTATATTTATATATACTATAGTTTCATTTGGCTCATCCTACTCCTCCTACAAATATGCCCAATACATAATGAGAAAACAAACAAACAAAAAAGTAGTTTCACCCTGCTGTGGGCCAATCAGATGCTCTGCTTAGCAAGTTCTAGAAATTTTCCAGGAAACATTGGAAGAATTATATCAACAAAAGATTTCAGATTAAATACAGAGATTTTGTTCCATGACAGAATCCAGTCAAACTATTTTATATTGCTGTGAGGGACCTGCAGTTCATTAGTTCATTTTATTCTGTTATTCCTTAGAGAGAGAGAGAGAGAGAGAGAAATCTAAAAGTTACCACTGTTGTCTGCTTTAAAAAGAAAAGTTTCAAATATTAATTTTGGCGCATGGGTAGTCCCTATACATCCACTAGGCAATGCCGTTGATTCACACCATCACAAACTGCTCTGCATAATAATTTGTAGGTGCTGACTGAATGAGCTAAGGTTCAGACCCATAATGAAGGGCTTCCTTCTGCAATACCAATGCATGCACCAAAGAAGTCAATACAGAATTTCCTATTTGACAGAAATTAAAAAGTTTCATATAGAAGCAATGAACAAACCAGTTTCTTTGGTCGTCTATATTATTCCACCTCGTAGCATGCTAACTCACGATTGTTACGCAGCAGAGGATAAGCTAGACTTCTTGTTGAATACTTACTTACTCAACAAATAAAAGGTAAGTCACAGACCCCAAATCCTCTTTACTTTAGTACCTGAGATTGCTTTGCACTATAAGGTTTGAGCTTGGTTACCTAATGGCAGGAACACAAAAATCACATGCAAAAAGGACTCTATCCCTATTCAGCAAATTTGTTCATTGACTAAGACCCTGAGTAAGAACACTAGAGGAGATCAGACATTATTAACATGCAGGTTCTGCTGATTTAAATGAGCTATGTAATAAAGTAAAGAGAAAACAGTTTGGGTTATAGAAAGATAGAGGCAATGTGCTGTGGGAGGTCAGAGATAGAAGAGATTGCTTCTAACCGAAGAGATGAAGAAGGTATAAGAAAGAGGGAGGTAAGAAAATATGATCTGGGGCCTTTAGATAGGACTCACACATGTTATATAATTCTGTTATGAACTGTCCAGAGAACGCACATTTATAGAGACAGAAAGCTGACCCTGGTTGCCTGGGGCTAGGAATAGGAGCAAAGATTAACTGTAAATAGGCTCAAGAAAACTTATTGGAGTGATAGTAGTCTTCCAAACCAAGATGAGTGATAGTTGTATAATTTTGTAAATACTAAGTATCACTGCATACAATAGGTGACTTTTATGTAAATTACACTTCAAAGAGCTATAAAAAGAAAAAAAGGACATTAGTCCTATTGGATTATATATTGGTCAATTCTTTCAGTCCCAATTTTTTCACAGATCTTATTTATTTATTTTTAGAGAGAGGGGAAGAGAGGGAGGAAGCGAGGGAGAGAAACGTTGATGTGAGAAAGAAACATCCATGGCAAACTTTTGGTTCATGGGACGATGCCTAACCAAGCCACACAGATCAGGGTTGGGTCCCATTTTTTATAATCACTGTTTTAGTTAACTTTTAAAAAACACCTGAAACTCATACAACTCAACAGCAAAACAAAACAAACAAACCACCCTATTTACAAATGGGCAAAGTATTTAAGTAGACATTTCTCAAAAGGGGACATGCATTAGTTGTGTGACCCATAGGTACCTGAAAAGGTGCTCATCACTAATCATTAAGGAAGTACAAATCAAAACAACCAAGATAGCACCTCACACCTGTTAGAATAGCTATTATCAAAAAGACAAAAGGTAACAAGTGTTGCCAATGATATGGAGAAAAGGGAACTTTTGTTAACTGTTGGTGGGAATGTAAATTGGTATAGCCACTGTAGTAAACAGTATAGAGTTGTCCCAGGGAAATAGCTACCCAGCCAGAGACTACATTTTTTTTGAGACTACATGCTCCAGCTTCCCTAGGCCACCCCAATATTACAATATTGGGTATGACTATATTATAGTCAATAAAACGTGAAGAGATGATGTCACCTTTCCTAGGCCTTGCCAGTAAAAACTTCCCCCACGGCACTCCTACTTTATTTATTTATTTACTTAGAGCTCACTGGAATGGAAACAGACAACCCTAGGGTTACCAAGATAGAAACTGATTCCCCAGACACCCTGTTGACCTCTTAAGCTGCCTCATAATATAACATTCCAGTACCGTTATGTGGATAAGAAATAAACTTCTATTTAATTCAGGTGGTCATACGTTTGTTACAGCAATTTGCTCACCATAACTAATACAGAAATGAGTACCTTTACATAAAATGCTGACTAGCAAAAGCCTAAAAGTAGGGAGCAGGGGCTTAGGTATAGGGGATGGTGAGAAAACATATCATGAACTGGAAAGACAGAGTCCATGTTATACTACAGCATAAATTTAGAAAGTGATATTAGCCCTCCTGGTGTAACTCAGTTGGTTGGGCATTGCCCTTGTAAAGCAAAAGGATGCCGGTTCAATTCCTGGTCAGGGCACATGCCTGGGTTGCAGGCCAAGTCCCTGGTTGGGTCGCGTGCAAGATGCAATTGATCGATGTTTCTCTCTTACACATTGATGTTTCTCTCCCTCCCTTTTCCTATTTCTAAGAATAAATCAGTAAAAACATTTAAAAAATGATATTAGACTATCCATTTAATCAAGGGGTATTGACATTCTATGAAGAAAAGCAAGGGAATAATAAAAACAAAAACAAGAAGGTAAGGGTGAAGAGGGATATAATTGAGGAAGGGCTAACAAGGAATTTTTAAGTTAATGATAATATTATATTTCATAATCTGAGTAGTGAGCAATGCTGTCCATTTTATATTTTTTCTTAAAAATCTTCATACATGTTTTATACATGCTTTTGTATAAAACAATGAAAAAGGGCTTCCAGTCTAGGTGGCAACATAGATAAATGTGGTACTCAAATCCTCCCACAACCACATCTAAATTACAGCTAAACTACACAACAGCCTTCATTCAGCACCACCTGAAATCTGGCTGAATGGAAGTCCTACAACTGCAGATTTAAAGAAGCAACATTGAGGCTGGTAAGGAGGAGTGGAGATGCAGAACAGGCTGGTCCCACACCCACATGTGGTAGATAAAAATCAGGAGGAATAGCTCAGCTGTGGAGGAGTGAGGAGTGAGGGGTCCCAGCCCCACACCACGGCCCTCCCCAGCCCAGGGTTCCAGTACAGAAAGAGAAGTCCCCTCACTGGCTGCAAAAACCAGTAAGGATTGTGGCTGAGTGAGACAGAGGGCTTCTAGAGTCCCAGGCAGTTCCTAGTAAAGGGCTCATGCAGGGACTTACTCAGATACACTCCCTCTGAGTTCCATCGCTGGGTCAGCAGCTTGAAAGGAACCAGGGACATAGGGGGAGGAACTAAATTGTCTGGCATAGGGCAAGAGCCAGGGAGGCAGCTTTCTGCAAGGCAAATGTGCTGGCTGAATCTGTTGTTCCTTTTCTGAGACACCTCCCACCCCTCACAGAGAGCTGGCAGGCAAGTGCCATATCTGATCCCATCAACATTGGCTCACACTGTTCTCCTCACCCTGGTGATTGATTTCCTGAGACCCCACTCCCCCTCAACTTGTGGGCCCACCCAAGCTGTTCCCAGTGGCCTATCCCTGCAAATGGCCTGTCTTGCTCATGCTTCAGACTTTCCTAAAAATCTCTCAGACAAGCAGCATCTGGCCTCAGCATGCCTCATACTTCTTGCTAAGCAGCTCCAAGCCCAGCACTAGTGGCAGCCGGCCTTGGTTCACAGCTCAGGCCTCACTTAGGCACTTCTAAGCCCAGCACAAGTAGCAGCCATCTGCATATCATCTTATAGCTCAGGTCCCCAGCTGGGGACGTGCAAGAGGCAACAACCAATCGATGTATTTCTTGCACATTAATGTTTCTCTCCCTCTTCCTCCCTCCCTTCCCCTCTCTCTAAAAGTAAATAAGTAAAATCTAAAAAATTAAATTAAATTAAATTAAAAAGAGATGGGGGAAAGTCAAGGAAAGGTGACTTTGTTCCCCTACCTGAGACTGACATTTCATAAGCTGAATCTTGATGCAAAGGGCACCATCAAGCACTTTTTCACTGTCTAAAATTAAAATAACAAACCTATGTTTACATAGGAACATAAGAATTTAATTTTTTAAATGTACCTACAACACTGTGGAAAAATAAAGAATTATTAGATAGATGGTATTTGGAATACTGACTTGTCCACATGAAAAAATCATAATAAAGTTCAAATATCACATTTGGTCATACACAAAGTTGGACCTCAGAAGAATATAAGCCTAAAGTGAAAGGTAAAACTCTAAAGCAGATGTAAGAGATAACTTTGTGACCTAGGTCTGGGGAAAGACTTCTCCAACGAGACTCCCCAAAATACAAATAGTAAGATGTAAAAATTGATATACTGCATCCATCACAATTAATCATGGAGTCAGTAAATACACTGGGAGGAAATATTTGTGTCATTTAAAGCCAAGGAATTTGTATTAGAATATGCAAGAAATTCAAAACGAATAGAATCAGAAAACCAGAGCTTACTGCTTCGTCTTCCTCATTAGAACACGAAATCTCTGAGGCCAGGGGTAGGATTTTAGTCAGCTCTCAGTGACACAAGCCACATTTTAAATGGACAGCTGGCCACTGTACTGGACAGCACAAAATATAGAACATTTCTACCATCACAGACAAATCTGCTGAACAGCATTGATCTAAATAGATCAGGGCTGTGTATTTTATACTTCTGAGGTATCTTGTACATGATAGTACATGACAAATAATGAACACTGAGTAGATAGATACGTGTCAAATGAGAAATGAATAAAGTCTTACTCTAAAATATACAAAAATTCTATTCTTTGCAATTTGGTGTTCAGATTAGAAATATGATCAGTAGGTTTGTATGTAGGCAAATGCTTTTGCATTCAGGTTTTAGACCACTTTCTCCTTCTCCTTGCTGAGTATTTTATTATCTTTCCTGAAATGAAGAGGGCAATAGTATTGAGCTGGTAAGATTTGGGGACCTGGTACTTTGGTGATATTAAAAGGATGATGTTCAAAATATCAGAATATGAAACACATGATAAAAAAATTGTTATATGGATGTTAGCTGAACCTATTGCTCTAATCATTTCACAATATGTGTAAATCAAACCATCATGCTGTATGCCTTACATATATACTGTGATGTATGTCAGTTATTTTTCAATAAAATTGGAAATAAAACCATTTTGTGTTGTTCTTCCTAGTCACAGTCCATGTAAACACATCAGTGTTGCTTATAACCAAAAAGACCTTCTTATAATAAGTGAGAAATACTTAACTTCATTTATTTAGAATCATGATCATTAAATTTTTATTTTGCATTGTAAGATGGAAGGGAGGTTAAAAAGTGCAATTTTATTCTTTTATAAATTATGCAATAACATACTTTAAAAAGAATAAACAATAGGAATAGAATAACTAAACAAGCTCTTAAGTATAAGTAGAATCAAGCAATGAGAATGATAGCTGTCATAACTAGCAATGGGTTATATGCAAAGTTTGTTAATATTAGAAATATTGGCATGTGGTGATCATAATAGAGCTTGAAAACATTAGCAGCATGTAATATTATTGCCCTGTGCTCTCCAGAGCAGTGCTCCGATAGGTGTGTTTCACTGGGATTTAGCTTTAATTAATACATCCACGTCGGCTTTGTCTGCTTCTCCAAGGCTTTTTTGATGGCTCTCAACAAGGACATTGTCTTCCTTTCTTCGGGGCCTCTGGGAACCACCATCCTTATGAGCTATAGGAGCTCCGAGGGCCACAAAATTGTGCACATCCTGCAGCTTCTTCCGCAGCCATTCCACCCTTTCCATCGAGTTCAGATGTTTGCCCAAGTTATGCATAAGCTGTATTTCACTCACAGATCTCCTGTAGGGAGCGAAACAGAGAGGCCACTCCATTAGCTCCCCTCTTCCAATCATAAAGCCCACCATAAAATACAGTTCACGTGCCTTTGCCACACAAAAGAGGCTACGGTACTTACTTGATAGGTTTCCCATCTGATTTTGCAAAAAAACAAATTGCAAACATGATGATCATTACTTTAACCATGTCTTTTGCAGACATCATCTTCACTAAAAGAGAAAAGCAAAATGCAGCTATTTTAAAATATTATTACTATTCCAAACTCTACAATTAAATTTATTAGTTTATGTTATAACTATACAACTACACAAAACATGTTATAAGAACTAATTGAACTGGTTTTCATGGAAGACTTTTGGAGTCAGACTATTTTACAGATACATTAGTATATATTATATACACACATAATTTGACTTATAAAAATGACAACAATCTCACAACTATCAACAGCTGAACCTAAGAAAAACAAAAACAAAAATAGACTAAGCAAACAATAGAACAGGAACAGAATCACAGAAACAGAGGCCACATGGATGGTTATCAGCAGGGAGAATGGGAGAAAAGGTACAGGGAATAAGAAGCATAAATGGTAGGGGGAGGTTAAGAATAGTATAGGAAGTGGAGAAGCCATAGAACTTACATGTATGACCCATGGACATGAACTAAGGTGGGGGAATGATGGTGGGAGGGGAGTGCAGGGCAGAGGGGAATAAAGGGGAGGAAATAATGGGATGACTGTAATAGCATAATCAATAAAATATACTTTAAAAAAATTTGGCTTACAAATTAGATTAGTTTTACTTTCTATGTAAATTAGTTTTACCTTTTAGGTATCTCTTTGAGAGTTCTTATGCAAATTTTAATATATGAATTTTAAGCCACATGAGGAATGAAAAAACTTACATTTTAGAATTTCCTCCTATATTTTACATTGGTTATGACTAAATGCTTACATTTGCTTGAAAATGGCTAATTCTCTTAATTAGATAAATTATTAATACTGTTTATTTACTTAGCAAATTTCTTTTTCATAAGTCAGCTTCATTTCACACATTGCAATAATAACCACAAATACCAAATTAATAGGCTCTCGTTTAGAGATATTTTTAACTGAATTAATGCACACTTCTACCATTTAAAAAAATGTGTGTGTTAAAGTATTTAAAAATCATCTAATTAATTACTTGTTAAATGAATTTAGAGCTTTGGCTTTATATAAAATGCTTTTCTATTTTTTCTTCACCTTTTTTTAAAACAATTTTGTTTGAGTATAATTTCTAACACTTTCCTGTTTTGCTCATAAAGCTTTTTATCTCAAAATAGAATAGTCTTACCTTAATCTGCATTTCTTTTTTTTAAGATTTTATTATTTATTTTTAGAGAGAGGGGAAGGGAGGGAGAAAGAGAAGGAGAAAAACATCAAGGTGTAGCTGCTCCTCCTGTACCCCCCACTGGGGACTGGGCCAGCACCCCAGGCATGTGCCCTGACTGGGAATCAAACTAGCAACCCTTTGGTTCACAGGCCGGCACTCAATCCACTAAGCCATACCAGCCAGGGCAGAAGTACTTTTTCTTAATGCTTAATGTTCTCTGCTTTAACATACACACAGAGTGGCTATGTACTCATATTTCTGAAGGAACATGGCTTTATTTCTGTAATTATTTATTTATTTTTGAAATTATATCCTTTAGAAGTAGCATAAGTAACATTATAATTTATTATGTTTATTTTCATTATGCAATATAAAGCTATTGATAAAGCAACAAAAGCATATACTTCATTTTTGGTTTATGTTATTTTAATAAAAGTCACTGTAGCTGGAGGACCCGAGCACTGGCTTCCAATCCTAGCTTTGCCACGTTCGTCTGGTGACTCCAGACATCTCTGCTTCCTATTCTTAACAGAGACGAGCTTCTTACAAGAATGTCATAAAAAACACTGAAAACAAGTGTAACATACCCTTAACATCTATGTACATTTTTTCAGGATAGAAAATTAAAAAAGGCTTTATGTGAAGGAATAAATATTCAGCAGTCAAACTAAGTTTCTCCAACTACAGTATATAGTTTGAGCTTTCCAGGACTCATAAAACAAACTATTTTGTAAGGATACTCTGCAGGAAAAATGGAATTTTAACTCAACTTAATACAGTTACATGGGCTATTTAATTCAGAATTATTTATTCCTTATTAGTCTGTTTTATTTCAAAATTTCAATAAGATACCATTAAAGCATATCATGCCAAATTATAATTTTGTGTGTAATTTCAGAAAAATTTAGAAAAAGCTAGGCCTCCTGAAAGACTTTTATCACAAAAGTAAATGATTTGGGAGTATTTCAGTGGCATATATTCAATTTGTATCGTGGTATTTTATATTAAACATAACCCAAACCCTCCTTTAACATTTTAACATGAACAAGCAGCATGATATTTGTAGAAAATGATGCACATTAAATAATGCCTACATTATAAAAAATACCCTATCTGAGATTTAAAAGAGCTAATAAAGATTACTCACCACACAATGTCTCAGAACAAGATCCTTCAGGTGTGTTAGCAGCTGGTGCTCTCTTCGAGTTGAGTAAACTTGAGAAAGCTGATGATTGGATTGTAGACCCTTAAATGTGACTTTTATATATAGGTCTTCCACTGATCGAGAGAAGCTTTTTTTTGTTGTTGCAGATGACATCACTCCCAGTTCTCCAGATCATAACTATCGGATCAGAGCAACAGACTCCCCCATTGGGCGGTGCCCATTCCTCTTAAGTTTTAGATAATTGATATGAAGAGGAAAACAGTGTGGGGCTAGGAAAAAATATTTATGCAAAGATTTCTAACAAATATCAAATTTTTTTTTAATATAACACATATACAATAAAAGGTTTGGGATGATTATATAGCTGTTTTTGAGTTTTTACAGGGCTATCAGAACAAAGAAGGGATATTTTCTGTGGCTTAAGAGGAAGAACAGACTTCAGTGGTTAAACATTACAAGGAGGCAGATTTGAGCTCAATTTGGATATTACAGTGTTAAAATAAGGAACCAATCACCTTGTAAGTAGCAACCTCTCCCATCACTGGAAGTGTTCAGAGACTAGGTGGACATTTATCAGGGTTATTATAGAGATTCATACATAGCCGAGTATTGAACTGGGTAAAAGAGAGGTCCCTTTGCCTGGAAAAATCTATTGTTTCGATCTTTTTAAAGACCTCTTCTGATGCAGAAGACTGCTACACATGATATGCGTGTATCATATCTTTTGTGTTATGCTTACTTTATTGAGAGAAAGAAGAATTGGAAATGGAAATGGTTTTATAAACACATTTTTTCAGTGTTATTATAAAGCCATGTTTACCATTTTAATTTGTACATTTTCCCCACTTTTTTGAGTAAGTTTAACATAACTGGCAGCCTTCCAGGAGTGATGGAATTGTTCACTGTCTTCCTCTTATTACAAGTGTTTAAGAATAAATTGCCATATTGAAGACAACCACGGTATTAAACTAGTTTCACAGAGAAATAAAGCAAACGGTTTAGACAATATTCATTCATACAAAATATACACTGAGCATTGACTATCTGTTAGGAGCTGTGTTAATCACTAGATGGTTAAAACATGATCTCTGCCTTCAAACTTAACACATAGTAACAGTATAATGTGATAGGTATTATAATAAAGATATGAACAAAGGCTTATAAAAGCAGAGATGAGGAAGTAACTACGTTTCCCTGGAGTTGTTGGAAGATATTTTACAGAGAATCTGAAATATTCCCAAGGATGATTATGAGTTTCCCATCAGAGATGGTGAGAAAGGACCGAGGGCCCAGCAAGTACAAAGGCATGAAAGCAATAAAGATTGAATATGTACCAGTGGGAGGAGAGGGGAAGTGGAGGGTGACCTCAAAGAAGTAGAGTGGGTACCAATTGTTTTTTTCTTGTAGTCCTCTCTAAACCCATGGTTGCATTAGTAATATTTTTGTGTCCTTCAGCTTTCCAAAGGGACTATTTGACCTTCCCACAAATAAGAGATATAGCTGACAAGATTCGGCACATGATTTATCTGAACCATCAGACCACAGGACTGCAGGCATTAGATAGAAGGAAATCATTTAAGGAATAAGAGGGCTAAGGGTTATGTGGGCACAAGAGGCTGATGTCACAGTGACAGAGAGAAGAGCTGAGCACAGCTTTTTGCTTTGAATAGCTCAGCCTTTCTTAGCACTCTCAAGTTTCCTGAAGCTAGATTCAGGCATCCTACTGTAGTTCTCGCATTTGGAAAGAATAAGGGGCCATGCGTTATCTCCTTTTGCATTATGGGAGGTTTCATTTAAGACTGACTTGTTTTTCCTTCTGTTTGTTCAATTAGAATTAGTAAGTAGGCTTTGAGGACTTAGCATCAAGAAGAAACTTTCAGGGCTGGGAAAAATAGCTATAGTTTTCCTCATTTCATGTTTTATTGATAGGTTAGATGATGTCTATCTTAAGAGTTGATTTACTTTTTCTTTTTCTTTTTTAGGAGCTCCTGAGAGTAGGAGCTTCTATCCCCATGGAGTTGGGATGTCTCACCCTTCCAGTGCATGGATGTGTTTGCCAACTGAGAAACTCTCTGAACTCCATAGTTTAGGCATAATAGGTCATTAACTCAATCTCCAAACTCTCTGCTCTGCAGAGGAGGAGGGAAGTTGACTTTTTTTTCTTTAAGCTCTTCCGCGGGATATTGAGCTACTGAGTTCTTGATCTGTCAGAGAAAGTGTTCCTCCCTCCCTCTCGCCAGCTCCTGAACTTATCTGTAGTTAAAGAACAAAAATGCACCAAAGAATAACATATAATAACTGTTGAATATTCCTAATGCTTTTTGCAATGTGCAGTTCCTTACTTTTCTTCCTCCACAATCTTTTATTGATGGATACTGTGAGTGTGGGTCTCTAATGGACAGCATTTAGTAAGCCAACAATCTCCTCCTGTTCATGAGCTGGTATAAACCCTGGTGTCCATTATATCTGAGTAGCCCTTTGATGATAAAATACACAGTTACCTTCACAAACAAAATACAACTTGTTGCTTTTTGTCCATTCTATCCGTGAATGCCCATCTTTGCACATGTTGCCAGCCTTCTGCATGTTGATGTGGAATGGGGGGGGCAGGGTGTTAAAACGACCCGTGCCATCTTCACAGTCAGAAAGGGGCATTTCTTTAGGTGGGGCACTGAGGGTCAATAATGAAAAGCTGGATGTCTGGGATGAGGCAATCTTTCTAAATACAGCAAGGAATGTCTCTGTCTTGTGACAGCATAAGACAGGTTGTCATTTAGGGAAACCTTTGGATCTTCATGTGATTGAAGAGATTTCCGGTTGTGCAGATGCCTCTGTAACATTCTCTGTGACATAGGTAAGGACTGGAGCATGCCCTTGAGTGCTCCACGTTTAAAAGCTCCCTGGGCTTTAATCTTTTATCCTGTTTCTTAAAGAAACAGTGGGGAGAAAGTAGGATTAACTGAGAGCTTTTCTTTCCTTTTTCTTTTCTCTCTTTTTTTTTAAACCATAAGGAACATGGACAGCCGCAGCAATTTAATCAGGGAGTGAAGTCTCCCGCTTCTGGGGACGCTTTTCAGTGAGCTGACCAGACTGCCGATGTCATCACCCCCAATTTTAAATATTATTTTTTCGTTGTCCCATGAGGGTACTCATACATTTCAGACCAAATGTTCTAATTTGGAGTGCAGACAATAAGTTTTCTTCAGTTAATGTGGATCTTCCTTTGGATTACATAGGTTTGTAGTTCTGCTCCACTCTCCCTTTACTGTTGGTAGAATGTCATATACAATTTACAATACTAGGAAAAAAACAATCTCTTTCACATCCCTTCTCAATGTTCAGCTGAAGCCAATAGGCTGTGTACTCTGACTCTTTCCTATATGTGTTTGAAATAGTGTGAGAAAAAAGCCAGACAAGGACTATTGGTTTCCATTAGTGAAGCGCTAAGTCAAATGATCTGGGTTCTCCAACTCATGGTTTAAGAATGCTGACACTGTGGTCTAAATTATGGTTTTGATCCATGATTTAGTAAAGAGTTGATCCAATGCAGCAAAGATTTGGGACACACCTAGAATCAGTACAGAAACTGTAGTCTTTTTCCCTGATCACAAACTTCTCCTTGAATTTTGTTGTCATGTGCTTTTTTGTTTTGAGTTAGAGCATTTAACCTTTTAGATCTCAAATTCCACATCTTAGAATAGAATGCTGCCTTCCCTCCTTTGAATTGAGCTTTTGAACAGGAGCTATTAAATGTGAAAGTGTTTTGCATGTAACTGACATTTAAAAACATGCATGTTGAATCTAAATCTGAAAGAAAAGTGTCCCCGGCCCATTTCCTCAGATAGGTCCACCTCACTCCAGATGTCCCCAGTAAGAAACACGTAGAATGTTGAGCTCCAGGGCCCAATCTGCTCTCTGCCAACAAGATCTACCAGCCCAGCCACCTAAAGTGCCAAGAATTCTGAGACAGTAGGCTATTATGATGTTCATAAAATCCATTCTGAATTTGCTAATTGCATAAGGAGTTGTAAATTCAAACTAAAATGAAGTGTATCTTTGTATTGTTGGTAACACAATGTGCTAAGAGTGGACTCCTACATAAGTTACACTGACAAGCATCCCTAGAAGCTACATTCTTCTCATACCCACCTAGCAGTGCTGTGCAGTGGAAATGGGGAGGACCTGAGTATGAAAGATGAGGGTAAAAGTTGTAGTTCTGGCACTTATTAGTTGTGTTGTCAGTGGAGATCAAGCTCTTTCATAGGATTGTGAGGAAAGCATTCCAAGAACCCATGCACAAGTCAAACGATGGTTTATTAGTGTGGAAGGCTGCCCCTGTGTCCCTTCTCTGTCCCTCCTCCATGGAAAAAAAGTCTAACCATGTTTTCAGCAAGGCCAAAACGAAAGCCAGCATCCAGAGTTTCTGCTTCATATTAAAGCTTAGTCCTACAGAGCCCATGCAGTCTGCTGTGGGCCCTGGTGGCTGCTAGATCCACATTGTCACTTGCTCTTGGGCAAGAGAGCACACAAACATACAAGCAGAGTGTGTTACCAAGCCAGAGAGAGAGAGGTAGAAAAAGAGGGAGAGAGTGGGAGTTCCTTTGTTTACCTGGAATTGTATTAGTTTGGGTTTGAGACTCACCAGGTGCTTTTACAAAATACTCAATTAAGCTCCAAGCTTTCATGGGCTTTTGGTAGGTTTATACCCCCTAGTTAGACTGAAAGGCCTCTATGGTCCAGCACCTCCCCCTGTACCAACTCCAACAATCCAGTACCAGAGAGAGGAAGAGAGAAGTGTTAATCTCCTTGGCGGAGCAATGCTCTAATCCCCTGGGGTGTGAAGCTGTAGCTTCCTGGTGAAGCAAAGAGGTTTATGATCCCCAGTTTATTGAGCTCAGTGTCTAATTCCCTTTGCTCTCTTTCCTTTATTAGTAACTAGTTACCTACAGTAACAGTTGCACAATCCAGAATAAATCATTTTTTTACAAAACCTTAATTTCCACAGAAGAATAGATATAAACTATCCCATAGAGTTATTATGAGGATCCTATAGAATAATGTACTTTGTCAACTGCATACATGATATTGATTAAGCTCACAATTAACAGTAGCAACATTATTTTAATAAATCCTGTTAGGGTGATGTAATTGCAATTTGTAGCTTTTTGTGTCCCCCTTCTAAGCTGATTGAATAGCATTTTGAGCAGCACAGAGCTGCTCTAAAGGCACAACCTAGAATGCTATCTATTCACTTCATCTTTCAACAATGAAAAGAATTTTCAGCATGGCTTAACTCAATGAACCGTCAAGAAGAACTCTCTAATGGGCACAAAGACAGGCAGGCAGATAAGATTCTATATTTCCCCTCCAGGGACATTCTCCATATGTCTAACTTACCAATAAAGTATGAAAAAGTCAGTGTGAGACTTAATTCCAAACATACTCACGTGGTTGGTTATTTTAAGAAATCAACTAGAGAGAAGGTCACAATGGAAAGATCGCTAGACTTAGAGCCAGAAGACCTTAGTTCAGATCCTGGTGTTACTAATGTTACCATATTCAGCAAATAAAAACATTGGACACCACCACATGGGAGCATGGCTCTGACTTCATGTTCCAACTCCTTGTGCCCTGCCAAACAAAACAAAACAAAACAAAACACCCCAAACACTGGACACCAGTCAACAATAAAATATGGTATACTAAAAGTAGATATCATGGTAAATGTTCTTTTCACAATTAGAAAGAAAAGAATTAAGAAAACTCCACAGGGCGCCCAATTAAATTGGACTGATTTCTAATTGCCTGTGCATACATACACTGAAATAAAAGAAAAATACTGCATGGGACATATTTATATTAAAAATTATTTGTATTTATCTGTAATAAATTTTAAGTATCTAAATTATATACCTCCTTTTAAAGTTATATTTTCTTGATGATTTGGCTTTTTTTAAAAAAAAATATTTATTTATTTTTTAGAGAGAGAGGAAAGGAGAGAGAAAGAGAGGGAGAGAAACATCAACGTGTGGTTGTCTCTCATGCACTGTCAACTGGGGACCTGGCCCACAACGCAGACATGTGCCCTGACTGGGAATCAAGCCAGTGACCCTTTGGTTTGCAGGTTAGCACTCAGTCAGTCCACTGAGCCACACCAGCCAGGGCTGATTTGGCTTTTCTTAACAGTTCTTATTTCGTAGCATTTGCTTGTAGAGTTTTTTGAAGTTATAGTTTGTTTCAATTACATGGTAACATAGCTTTTACATCTAAATTACTTCATTTTTTGCATTGAACATACTTTAATCAGAAAACATGCTGAACATTATCTTATGGGCTGATATCTTGAATATGTACAGGAATAAAAATCAACAGCTCCAAGAACCACTCTTCAAATTTTATTTGTTAAAGCATATAATACCATCTTTCATGACATCAACTGCCTTCCATCCTTCAGGACTACATTTCATCTCTTAATTTATGACTTTTAAAATAGTTATCCGCCGACAAAAAAAAGAACATTGTGATGAATTTTGATTCCCCTCTTCTTCATCGCTACACATGATGATTTCACTCATTCCCGTGCTGGGTGAGTATTCAGAAATACCCACATAAAAGAATCAAATCCTTCAAGATAGTTGTGAGAAATGCCAGAATCATTGTTCACTTCTAGTTGGAATTTCTTTTTATTTTCATAAGCAGAGTTGTCCTTTTTAATGAAGAACAAGCACTTAAATGGATATTTTCATCAATTCTTTCTTTAACATATTCAACAATTTCCTTTAAGCAATGGACCACTTGAATGACACTGCTCTTCTTTAAATATGAATCATCACCGCTAAGGAAATACTGAAAACCATGAACAAGCAATAAGTAGGCTTCACTTAATGAAATATTTTAAAAGTCAGCAAGAATTTGGGGAACCCTTTCTTCAGAAAGTATGACTTCAATATATAGACCTAGCTGTGGGTTGTCTATCTACATTTGTTAAATAGAGACCATGGGTTTTTAAATGTGAGAGAATTAAATAATATTGAATGCCAACAAAAAAATCACAAAAATAATTTGATCATTCAGTTTGAATAGAATAAAAACTGAAGGCTGACGGCCATCCCTGTCCCAATCATGGTCATGTGTGGCTTACTGTCCATTAAGGAAGGATTTTATGTGGGGACGACTTTTCTTAAGAGGAGATCTGTCTGAGTAAGGCAGACAGACCATGATGCACACCTACCTTACAGCATCAACTCATGCACCAGGTGTGCTGCAAACAATGTTTAGAAGAGGGAGCGCAACTCTCCCCTCATTAAGTGTGGGCTGTGCAGAGTGACTTCCTCCAAACAGCACAGTATGAAGCGGGGGAGGGGGAGGCACAACTTTACAGTAGAGTAACCCAATAAACTTGACTTCAGCCAGGTGATCAAGGTCAACAGCAATAGTGATAGGTCATATTTATAGAATGTGCCCTTGTCATTACGTGGTGAAAATGACATTTTACCTCTGTGATTTTTCTCCAAAAATCCATATTCTCAGCCTCATTATGAGAAAAACATGAGGCAAACTCCAGTTGAGGGACATCCTACAATATAGGTAACCAGTACTCAAAACTGTTATCAAAGTCAAGGGAAGTCTGAGAAACTGTCACAGCCAAGAGGAACCTAAGGCGACATGGCAGCTAAGTGTAATATGGTAAAACTGAAAAGGGACATTAACTAAAAACTATGGAAATATAAATTAATTATGGCCTTTAGTTAATAAAATGTATCACTATTGGCTCATTAATTACAACAAATGTACCATACTAATATATTAATACATTATTAATATAACATGTGAATAATGGGGGAGCTATGTGTAGGTGTGAGTATATGGAAACTCTCTGTGCTATTTGCTCAATTTTCAAATCCAAAACTCCTTTAAAAAATGAAGTCCATTACTTAAAAATATTCATGGAGAAATGGCAGACAATTACAACTCTCAATTTTGAAAAAAGTTTAGAAATTGAATTGAGAATTAGAGAGGTGACCGTAGAGCAAAATTCAAACAAAATTTCTTGGATCATTTATTGTCACTTCCCACAGCACTTTATATTATGCAATCTTACTTGATTCTCACTCTATCTGTGAGGTAAATATTATTTCTATGCCTTAAGTAAGAAGCTATAGCTTGGACTTACGAAGTTACTGGTTCAAGTTTTATTCAACTACTGTGTGAACACAGCCAGAACTTACACCTATGTCTTGTATATCCATGTTTTTTTCCCCTCAACATTGTACTGCGGAGAATAAAGGTCAATAAAATGGAAACAGGACATTCAATTCAAAACATACCTGCTAAGGTTGAGGCCCTATGTTGGAAGGTATGGGGTTATAGAGAAGATCAGGCATTGACTATGACCTTGAGAAATGTATGCTCGAGTGAGGGAGACAGGCACATATGGTTTACAATAATGCCAGGTGCACTGGAGTGGGGAAGAAAGGCAGATGTGGCTGTTCAACCTGCACACAACTATATTCCTGTGGGTGGTAAGAAGTTTCAAGGTCAGATTCCTACGCTTACCATGCAATCTCTGCAGATTGGAAGATTACTTCTTTTAACCTGAGGGAACATTGAAGGATAGGATTCTTGGTTTCTTTTCAAGTGTAAATTAGATGTCACTCACAAATGATAAAGCTGACAATCTTTTATCTAGTGTAAAGATCTCTGCCTATAGTTTTTCAACTGTAAATGCTCTTCTTGCCACTAAATAGTTCAACTGACAATCTGATTTTAAGCTTGGATTCAGCAAAAGACTTATTTTTCATTAATCAGAATGCAATAATATTATAATATAGAGCACTCACTAAATGTCAAGAACTATTCTAAGTTTTTTAAAAACATTATCTCCTTAATCTTTACAACAATCCTGAAGTGAGCCTATTTTAACCCATATTTTACAACTAAGGAATCTGAAAGTTTAATATTTGTCCAGGGTTACCCAACTATAATGGCAGAGACACAATTTCAACAGGAGTTTAACTCCAGAAAATATTTTATAATTATTATGTTTCATTGTCCACCTACCCCTCCAACACACACATTCACTCTGAAATGGTATGTTAAAGTATGTCTACTTATGTTATAATTTACATGTGAGGAAATACATTTCCTCTAATCTCTAAAATTATTTTTATCTTCTCAACCTCCCCAAAAGCCTATTAGCAAGGCCATGAATATCCTCAATTAGATTTAGTTTAAAAATGAGTTTGTCCTGGCTGGTGTGGCTCAGTGTATTGAGCATTGGTCTGCCTGCAGACTGAAAGGTCACTGGTTCAATTCCCAGTCAGGGCACAAGCCTGGGCTGTGGACCAGGCCCGCAGTTGGGGGTGTTCGAGAAGCAACCTATAGGAGACCTTTCTTCGTGGTGTGGGCCCAGACAGAACCCACACCCACAGATAGGTTCTCCCGTGGGGAATCAGGACTTCATTGTACCTAGGCCACTTGACGACTTTCTTTTTGCTAAAACTCCCTCACCCTGTATTAAGGCAGCAAACATTTACTGCATATCTTTAAAGTAACTTCCTAAAATCTATGCTAAACTTTCCAAGGATAAGTGTAACCAGTTTAACCACTTTTCCTTTTGCATTTGCAAATATCCTTCTTCTGTGATGTGATTAGCTGCATCCTCTCCTTTGTTTTCTGTAAAAGATAACCGCCTAAAGTGAACCTGTGCATAGTAAATGAGGACCACCATCATATAATGTGCCCAGAAAAGCAATAAAAGCTTGTCAAGGCAAGGGTCGGGCACTCTCCTCTTGAGAGAGTGGCCATGCTGTCCCTTTCCCTCCAAAGGACTCAGTAGTCTGTGCGTATTTGTCTCGTATCTCATCCACAATGTCTCGAACCCCATGAACCGGGGTCCACATCAGCAGCCAATCGATGTATCTCTCACACATCAGTGTTTCTCTCCCTCTCATTCTCCCTCCCTTCCCCTCTCTAAAACTAAATAAATAAAATCTTAAAAAAATGAGTTCAATTATAAATCATCACCCAGTAAGATATACTCCTGGATGGGAAGATGGTTTAGCATATGTTACATTAACAGAATAAAGGGGGAAAAGGCATGATTATCTCAATTGGTGCAGCAAAGCATTTAACAAAATTCAACACCCTTGATAAAAATACTCAGCAAACTAGGATTAAAAGAAAATATAATAAAAGCTATATATGAAAAACCCTCAGCTGACATTATACTGAATGATGAAAGACTGAAAACTTTCCTCTAATACCAGAAATAAAATAAGGATTCCTGCTTTTTTAACCTTTATTCAGCATGGTACTAGAAGTTCTAGACAGAGTAAAAAGACAACCCATGGAATGGGAGAAAACATTTGCAACTCATATACTTGATAAGAGATTAATATCTACAATATATAAAGAACTCCTACAACTCAACAACAAAGCAAACATGGGCAAAGGAATTGAGTAGATACTTCTCTGAAGAAGATAACACGTGGCCCATAAATATGTGAGAAGATGCTCAACACGAATAGTCATTAAGGAAATGTCAACCAAAATCACAATGATATACCACTGCAAACCAATCAGGACAACTATTTAAAAACAAAAACAAAAGCAAAACAGAAGATCACAAGTGTTTGTGAGGATGTGGAGAAATCACAACCCTGTGTACTATTAGTGAAAATGTAAAATGGCACAACCAATGTGGAAAACATGATGAGTCCTAAAAAAAAATGAACACAGAATTACCATATGAACCAGCAATTCCACTCCAGGTATATACCCAAAAGAATTTAAGGCATGGACTCGGACAGATATTTGTATACCTGTGTTCATAGCATTATTCACAAAAACCAAAAGGTGGAATCCCAAATGTCTATCACCAGGTGAATGGCTAAACAAAATGTAGTGTATACATACTATGGAATACTATTCAAACCTAAAAAGGAATGAAATTCTGATTCATGTCACAACATGGATGAACTTTGAAGATATTATGGTAATTGAGATAAGCTGGACACAAAAGGATGAATATTATACTATTTCACTTATATGAGGGACCTAGAATAGTCAAATTCATAGCAACAGAAAGTAGAATGGTGGTTGGCAGGGGAGGAGAAGTAGGGGTGAGTGGGGAGTGGTTCTTTAAGAGCTACAGAGTTTTAGCCTGGATGATGAAAAAGTTCTGGGATTAAGTAGTGGTTGTTGCTGTGGAACAAGGTCAATGCACTTAGTACCACTGAACTGTACATTTAGAAATGATTAAAATGGTAAATTGTATATGTATATTTTTCTACAATAAAAAAATAAAAAGTTCAAGTCACTCGTTGAAAGGGATTTATGACTTTAACTTAACCCTTCTAAACTTACCCCCTTGTCTTTTTCCCCTCCAAGATGACTTCCAGGGGTAAAGGCAGAGGGGTTTGGCCTTCATGATCTTGTGACATCGGTGAGGAAAAAGCCCCACACCTAGGTTGGTTCAAGCGTATGTATGCCCTGTCATCCAAATATAGGGGGTTTATTCCTGACCTTCGGCATGAAATTAATGGCCTATTTGTTACTTGCTCAGTTTCCAGAGGCCTTTCCTTGATGATTTAGTTCCTCCTGTCTCTGGGTATTACAATTTCCACTCTCAGTTTCCACCACATTCTCCAACCAGGCGCTAGCCTGGGCTGTCCAGTGTCCATGCTTTTGCTGCATGATCGTCTTCTTTCTATTATCAGCGCATGCCAGAAACACTGCCCCTCGACTCAGAGTTCCCACCACAAGGAAACCCAGGGCACTTGAGAGAGCAAACTGAACCCTCTCTCTACCTAACCAGGTCACTCAACTAATTTAATTATGCTTCTTGTACAGAGCCACGCAAAACAGTGATTTCCTTCCCAAGTCCCAAATGGGGTTCAGGACAAGGACTCCTTTGTTATTGGAGTTCTTGGAGGTGAAGGATAAAAAAGATAAAATCAATGATGTCTGACGGTTGTTCTTTTCTTGAGGGCACTTATGTAAAGGCTTTTCTGTTTGAATTCATAAGTCATGTTGGCCTTCGATTCAATGACACTGAATATTATCAAGAACACATTTAATAAAACTTGGAGTTCTCATAGCAGCTATACAAAAAATGCACAAGGTCGCCTATTCGATTCCCAGTCAGGGCACATGCCTGGGTTAAGGGCATGTGCCCTGATCAGCTCTTGCATTAACCAGGTGAAAAGATCAGGACAAAATGACACCATGGAGAATGATGTGTGTACACTGAGCTCCCATGTGGGTGAAGAACACACCTCAGAGACCGTGGGTCTCAGCAGATCTTTACCCTGATTGCATTTGACCATGACTAACAGCCACAGCTCGGTTACACTGGCTGCCATCTTTGTCATTGCATCCCAAACATCTGAGTGTTGTTGATACTTCTTGTACCTTCTTTCACAGCCCACCTGTCAGCATTAGCCCAAAGTTTTGGCAGTGCATGCTGGTAAAGGTATGCCCTTCCTTTTTTCACCCAAACCTCTACTCTGGAATTTTGGTAAAGAGTAGCATTGGGCAGCAGGACCCCACTTGTTGCTGGGCAGCACTATGGGCATTCAATAAATATTTGCTAAGATGAGCTGAAATAGCACTGTAAGTCAGGGTGTCAAACTCATTTTCACTGGGGGCCACATTAGCCTCATGGTTGCCTTCAAAGGGCTGACATAATTTTAGGACTGTATAAATGTAACTACTTAACTGTTAAGGAGTTGAAATTACATTCAGCCCTTTGAAGGCAGCCACAAGGCTAATGTGGCCCCTGGGAAAATGAATTTGACACCCCTGCTGTAAGTGGAAAAGCCGTTGTTCAGGCTGCCTGTCACCTACCAGACCCAATAAGCAGAGACAGGGATTGAATCTTTATGGGTGCTTTATTCAGACAGCCAGCAATCTGAGAAGACGGTGGTTTTGTACTCTAACAGACCGTCTTAAGCTCCATTTAAAAATGGCCCTTTTTATAAGGAGAACAAAGTGTAGGTAAGGGGTTTGGAACTCAGGGAAAAGTTAATTGGATTTAAAAAACTGCAGCATTCTAGCCCTGGGCGGTGGTCTTTAGCAGTGTCCTGGGCCTCTCACCGTGGAGTACAATGGCTCAGATCCCACCCTGAATTGCTTGCAGTCCTCCTGAGGCACAAAGGTAGAACGCTTGTGGTCTCCGGGAGTCAGGGTGGGTCATACCTTCATTTCCTGGAACATGGGCTTTTACATGCTTGATTACTAAGCTTATTAGCTATTACTTAAACTAAAATTTTTCAACTTTTGAGTCCCCAACAGTACTAGTTCTTGGTTTTTGTTTCTCTGTGCCTCTCAGGATAATGGCCTCCTTCATCTGACACCTGCCCTCGCACCCAGGGAGTCAGGCTTCCCTTGAGAGTAAAACTTCTTGCTCTGCTGCTTTACTTGCTGGAAAAACCTTACCCTCATTCTACATTCCCTTTGGACATGTAATAGGTATTTCAAAATTAACGTGTTTAAAGTAAAATTATTGATAATTTTTAAGATCCATATAATCTCTAGTTCTTTCCCATTCTTCCTCATTTCTGCAAATGATGCCACCATTCAAAAAGTTATTAAAGCTAGAAACTTGAGCGTAAACCTGTTGATTTCACTTCCAAATTAGATCTAGAATCTATTCATTCGTCTCTGTTATCTCCACTAGTACCCTCCTAGTCTAAGGCACTCTTCTTTCACTACAGGAATAGCCTCCTACCTGGACTTCCTAATTCTAATCTTGTTTACCCTACATACACAACTCCCTCTACACAAATCGGCCAGAGTGGGCTTTAAAAATGCAAATCAGATCACAACATTCTTTGGTTTAAAATCCTTTAATGGGCTCTAATTGCACTTTGGATAAATCAGTTCTTAAATGACCTTGAGGAATACAGTGAAGAGATAAAACAGTCACTGAAGTCAAGCTGTTAAACTACTAAAATCAAGTAGGTTGAGGCATGAGGAAACAATTCTATTTGTGTTTTAACTGGCCTGGGAGCTTGCACAAAATTTTCCAATCCTGTGCCAATGCCTGAACATCAGACTTCCAGATAATCCTCCAATTATCCCCTGAAAGGCTCACATGACCAGAACACATGATAGCCACCTGACATATATTACCCAGAGCGTTGGATGTGACTAGACCTCCTGGTGTCCATCCTACAGACCACCTGGCATCCACACTCCAGATCACCTGACACCTGACTGATAAATGCCCTGGACCAATCCTAGGACTGAAAATGCAGGGATGATTTTTCTCCAGAATGTACTTTTTAATATAAAAACTCTTAACTTTTCTTTCCTCTTTGGAATACTTCTAGGTTTTTACCTAGTTGTGTTTCTGGTTTGCAGATCTTAAGACCTTTTAATAAATCTTTGTCTTTTATTTTTAGCCAAAGCCTCCAGATTCCTTTTGAGTCAGTTTGACACCCTGTGTGTATTGCCTGCTTACCTTTTCAGCATCACTGTCCTCTCTGCACAGCACATTCCAATCACTTTGGATTTCTGTCACTTCCTAGAGTATATCTAGCTCTTTCTTGCCTCAGGGACTGTCTATTGTACTTTTTATGTTTGGAATGTTCTTGGCTAGGGCTAGTTCTTCCTATTTTTGTGAGTTGATACAATTTTAACTCTCCAAAAGGGCTTTCCAGAACACCCCCTATCTACAGAAGTTATCTTAATATTTTTAATTATGGCACATTGTTCTTGTCTTCACAGCAACCTGAAATTTTTTATGTTGTAATTATTTTATTTGTGAGATTCCTTGTTATATGTCTTCTGTACAAGAAAGTAAACTTCAAAAGGCAGTGACATTGTCTAGTCTTAGTTATATCACTAATTCTTGCCACACAATAGGCCTTTCATAAATATTCTTTATTATTTTTTAAATTGTATTTTATTGATTATGCTACTATAGTTGTCCTGATTTCTCCCCCCCGCCCTCCCCCCCGCCTTTGCTCTCCTCCACCCAGACCCCCATTCCCTCAGGCGATTCCTATACCATTGTTCATGTCCATGGGTCATGCACGTAATAAGTTCTTTGACTACTCTATTTCCTATACTGTACTTTACATCCCCATGGCTATTCTGTAACTACCAATTTGTACTTCTTAATCCCCTCACCTCTTCATCCATTCCCCCACACCCCTTTCCTATGTAGTAACCATCAAAAGGCTCTCTGTATCCACAATTCAGTCTTTGTTCTTCTCGTTTGTTTAGTTTGTTTTTCAGAATCAAGGGATAGGTATGTATTTTTTTGCCATTTTATTGTTCATAGTTTTGATCTTCTTTTTCTTAAATAAGTCCCTTTAACATTTCATATAACAATGACTTGGTGATGATGAACTTTATTTTTTTCTTGTCTGGGTAGCTCTTTTTCTGCCCTTCAATTCTAAATGATATCTTTGCTGAGTACAGCAATCTTGGCTGTAGGTCCCTGCTTTTCATGACTTTGAATATTTCTTGCCAATCCCTTCTAGCCTGCAAAGTTTCTTTTGAGAAATCAGCTAACAGCCTTATGGGAACTCCCCTGTAGGTAACTAACTGCTTTTCTCTGGATGCTTTTAAGATTCTCTCCTTATCCTTACTCTTTGGCACTTTATTATGTGTCTTGGAGTAGGACTGTTTGCATCTATCTTGTTTGGGACTCTCTCTGCTTTCTGGATTTGCATGTCTATTTCCTTCAACAAATTAGGGAAGTTTTCTTTCATTATTTTTTCAAATAGATTTCCAATTTGTTGCTCTTCCTCTTCTCTTTCTAGCACCCCTATGATGCTCATGCTGGACTGCTTAAAGTTGTCCCAGGAGCTGCTTATACTATCCTCATTTTTTGTATTCTTTTTTCTTCTTGTTATTCTGATTGGTTGTTTGGTGGTTTTTTTTTTTTTGTTTTTTTTTTTTTTTTTTTTTTTTTTTTTTTTTTTGCTTCCTTATGTTCCAAATCATAGATTTGATTCTCAGCTTCATCCACTATACTATTGTTTCCCTGTGAATTTTACTTTATTTCAATTAGTATATCCTTCATTTCTGACTAGATCTTTTATGCTCTTGAGGTCCTCACTAAGTTCCTTGAGCATCCTAATAACCAGTGTTTTGTACTCTGCATCTGATAGATTGCTGATCTCCATTTTTTTTTAATGGAGTTTTGATCTGTTCTTTCATTTGGACCATGTTTCTTTGTCCCCTCATTTTGGCAGCCTGCCTGTGTTTGTTTCTATGTATCAGGTAGAGCTTCTTTGACTCCATTTCTTGGTAGTGTAGCCTAATGTAGTAGGTGTCCTGTAGCATCCAGTGGCACAGCCTTCCCTGTCTCCCAAGCTGGGTACCCAAGGTGCACCCTTTTTGTGGGCTGAATACACCCTCCTCTTATAGTTGAGCCTTGGTTGCTGTTGGCAGATCAATGGGAGGGATTTCCCCAGGCCAGTGAGCTGCAAAGACTGACTGTGACCTTTGACCACCAATCTCTGCCCTCCATGGTGGATCAGCTGTGCAAGGACAGGGTGGTGGTGCTCTGACATGGTCTGTAGCTTCCATTGGGTGCACAGGTTCTGGGGTTTCTCGGGTGGTACAGGCCAAGGTCATCACCAACTTGCATTTTGCCCAGGGCCACCCTATGTGAGCTATAAAGCAATCTGAAATGGCTGCTACTTGTGCTGGGCTTAAGAGATTCTCAGGCAAAATCAAGGTGTGAATCTAGGCTGGTTGCTACTATTGCTGGGCCTGGGGCCACTTAAGAAGAGATACAGAGCCTTGGGGCTCACTGAGGCTGGCTCTTGCTTGTTTGAGAGGATTTAGAAAGTTGTGAAGCATGAGCCAAGACCAGTCATTCATATGGAAAAGCATCTTGGGTGGGCCCATAAGTTGGGTGGGACAGAGCTTCTGGGGATCTCCAAAGCAAGTCAAACAGTGTTAGCCAGGTTGATGGAGTCTCAGATATGGTATCAGCTTGCCAGTTCTGTGGCTCTGTGAGGGAAGACTCATAAAAGGGACAATGGCCTCTGGCCAGCTTTCTGTCTGGGAGAAAGCTGTCCTCCAGCTTTCACCTTGATACCAGGCAGTTTAGTTTCTCCCTGTATTCCTCTGGTGCCTTTCAAGTTGCTACCCTGGTGTTGGAGCTCAAAGGGAGTGAGTCTGAGTAAGTCCATGTGTGGGTTCCTTAAGAGGAACTGCTTGGGACTCCCAAAGTTTCTTCCACCAACTCAATCTCTGCTCGTTTTTGCAGCCAGAAGTTATGGGAACTTATCCCCTTAGCCCTGGAACCCTGGGCTGAGGAGTCAGGTTTGGAGCTGTGACTTCTTGGTCCCAAGATATCCCACTGGAATTTTTTTTATCCACCACACAAGAATGTGAGACCAGCCCGTTCTATGTCTGTGCCCCTCTTACTAGTCCGGATGGATGTGATTTCTTCAATTCTATAGTTGTCACACTTTCATTCGACTCAATTTCTGACAGTTCTGAGTGATGATTGTTCTATATTTTGGTTGTAATTTTGATGTAGTTGTGCAAGGAAGCAAACTGTGCTTACCTATGGCACCATCTTGACTGGAAGTCAATAAAAATTCTTTAAATGAATAAATAATTGAATGATATTCATCTAATTGAGAAAACTGTAAGATATAGTCTTTATTGTTGCCCTCACACCACTCAGGTATATTTATTCAGAATATACAAAGTACTCAGTAATAAGAAGACAAATAACTCAATAAAAGATAGGTAAAAGATTTGAAAACATCTTCTTTGACTAATAAAGATATATATTTTTATATGTAAAGATATAAATACAAGGAAAGATGTTCAACATCATTAGAGATTAGGGGAATGCAAATTAAACCCACTATAAACACCATTACACAGCCACTAGAATAGCTAAAATGAAAAAGACTAATAATACCAAGTGTTGATAAGTATGTGAATAAATGGAACTCTGCTTCACCAGTGGGAATGAGAAATGGCATAGCCACTTTAGATAACAATGTAGCTTCTCAAAAAGTTAAATGTGCACTTACTCTCTAACCCAGCAATTCCACTTCTAAGTATTTACCCAAGAGAAATGAAAATTTGTTCCCTCAAAGACTTGTAGACTTAATAATAATAGTTAAAAAAGAAAACAACCTGGGAACAACCCAAATGTTCATCAACTGACAAATAGGTTAAAATTATGATACATTCATACAGTGGCATATATTCAGCAATAAATAAATTACTTTAATGCATTTCACAAATGCTATGTTAAATAAAAGAAGCCAGGTATGATATTTTTGAGTGAAGAAAATGTTTTTATTATTCACAACATAAAATTAACATGACATCCCATTAGAATTGAACCAAAGTAAATAATGCTATTATAAAATTTACATTTCACACATTCATTTCGAGGAAAACAGTACATAGTAGGGCTCTTCTAGACCTTATAAATTTATTTCAGTAAACTTTTTAAAATACTAAACAGCAATTAACATATATTTTCAAACTGTGCTAAGAAGGAGTTAGAAAGGCAACTGTGAAAACTACAGTGATAACAATTAGAACTGTTTTGTTCCCTGGCTGGTGTGTCTCAGTGGATTGAGCACCTACCTGCAAACTGAAAGGTTGCTGGTTCAATTCCCAGCCTGTGTTGCAGGCCAGGTCCCAGTTGGGGACAGGTGATAAGCAACCAATTGATGTGATCTCTCGCACATCGATGTTTCTCTCCCTCTTTCTCCCTCATTTTCCTTTTTTCTAATATAAGTAAATATTAATAAATATAAATACATATTTATATTACAGAGAGAGGGAGATGAAGGAAAATGAGGGAGAAAGAGGGAGAGAAACATCGATGTGTGAGAGATACATTGATCAGCCTGTAACCCAGGCATGCACCCTGATTGGGAATTGAACCAGCGACCTTTTGCTTTGCAGGCCAGCACTCAATCCACTGAGCCACACCAGCCAGGGCAATAATCTTTTTTTTAAAGAACTGTTTTGTTAGGAGTGTTAGGAACCATGTTTCTATTTTACCTGTTACATCAAAGCACCTTTTTCACTGATAAGGCAACTGTTTGCTGAGGGTGCCAAAATGATGAGCAAGTTTTTTTAGTAATAGATGTTTGATTGATCAAGACTCAAACCTCCTTTCCCAATTTTGTCCTGTTTGGAGCAGAAATAAATAACTTGGTCTTTTGTATGTAAGGGTGCTAATATTTTGAAATTCAGCTGCTGTAATCTTCTAACTCACAATTTAAAGGGGGGATGAATTATTAATAGGAGTAAGTCTTTGAAATACTTCCAGTTTTAAAAATATCAAGGCTTCTGAATAACTTCTCAAACTATCTTTCCATATTGGTATATAACTTGATAAACATAAGACGTTGGATCTGTATTGTAGTAATTCCTTCTACCATCTACATTTCACCTTCAATAAGGGTGAGAGTTGTGGTTTCAAACAATTCCTACATATAAAGCATTTTTAAATTAGTTTCCTTTTCACTGAACTGGGATCCCCCCACTTCTGTGCCTGTGAAAGGTAAATTGAACACATACAGATATAGTTGTGTTTATATGCGTGCTTATATGTATATTTAAAGCAAGTTACTTTTATCAATATCATTAGAAAAACGTAGACTACAGTGACCACTCTGTGAAGACAGTTTGGCTTTCCTTAGAAATCCTTCTCTACGTTGAGGAAGGCAGGTATGGTTCACTGAAGGAGGAGATGAGGCTACAGTAAGTCTTTTCTTCCTTACCCCTCACTCCTGCATTGCCGGGTCTCACCACCACAGCTACATGTACATCTGCTTCCTCAGCTGCACTAGCCTCTAGAATAATATCCGTCAGAGACAAGATGTTGGTTGTGGACCCCGTGCTGTTCGCAATCTTGCGATAATGCTTACTCTCCACTTTGTGTCCATTCTTGATATCAAAGTGTACGTCCACAAGCTCAGGACTATCCCCCCACCACCCCCACCAGGGTTAGAATGCCCAAATAATAGTTTCTGTGCCTCTACACTCCCCAAAGAATAAATATTCACCTTCAGTCCAGCTTCTCTCCACTTCCTGACTGCTGGAACTACATCTTCAAAGAACTCTGCTCTCCCGGCCCTGCTGTGAATGCTGCCCTCCACAGGTGGCGCTGCAGCTGTTTCAGCGCCAGGGTCTTTCTGTCCAGAGACATCTGCTAGCACACATAGGTCAACCACTGCCTGGATTGTCGGGTTTAGGTCATCCTCCCCATTCTCAGATGCAGCAGGGATCCCAACAGGCCCATCCAGGTGGGAGTCCTCTTTAGCTGGTTCCTCAAAAGATTCACATCCTGCCAGCGCTCTTCTTCCCAATGCCTCTGCAAGTAAATAGTCATTAACATTTTCTTTGATGTAAGGAAATAAAATGTCCCTGGGCTCTGGTGGAGGGAGGGTGGAGCAGACTGGAGTGGCTGAAGGGACAGCTGCCAGGATCCCTGAGCTGCGTTCTCCTCCCATACCTCAGACATTATATTTTTGAAAAGGAAAATTTCCTGCAGTGATAAAAATTGTATTTGTGTTCTCTAAGAGCCAGGAATAAGGGAAGGAGATTGATTACAAAGGATCAGGAGGAATTCTTGTAGTGATGAAAATGGAATGTTCTATATCATAATGATGGTGGTGGTTAAAGGACTATACACACTTTCAGAATTCATCAAATTATACTTAAAAAATGGTGAATTGGCCCTGGCCAGGTAGCTCAGCTGGTTAGAGCATCATCCTGATATGCCAAGGTTGCAGGTTCGATTCCTGGTCAGAGTGTTACAGAATGGACCTGTGGGGATGGAGGGGGTGTACAAAATACTATTACCAAGTGGATCTCCCTTCTCCTGGGGTCTCCCTGTACAAGGTTTACCTTGCCCACCACCAGGAAATGATGTCTCTCAATGCCAGAGATTGGTGAAAAGAAAAGGAATTATTTATTCAAAGAAAATTATTTATTATTTATTCAAAGAAAAGGAATTATTAACTTAGAGTAATGAGTTAATGTCTTTATTAAGATCCCAAAGTCCTTTAGAATACCCATGACCACATACAGTCCTTCTTTTTCCCCTTTGCCTAGTCTGGGGTACCGTTTCTCAGGAGAAGAAATAGAAGTCCATGGCTCAGGTAGTCCCTGGTTCTTCCCAGTAATCCGTGCTCACCTGACAGGCCTCCCTCGGTTCCCAGCACCACCAGCTGTATCACCACCATGATCTCCAGTTAATCCAAAACCATGTGGCACCTTCTCATGGCCCACCAGCAAGAGTCCTTTTACCCCTTTTCTTCCCGCAACATCTCTCCTGCATTCTTCGAAACTGCTAAGAGAGAGCTCTCCATTGCTGGTACATCTTGCTTCCCATCCTCCTAAGCTGGATGGCTCAGGGAGCCCCAAAGCCACTCCAACCTACTCCAAGCTCTCACACAGGCCCTGTAATCAGTGGAAGCTGCCTCCCAGTTACATCCTGGGTCCAAATCACTCCCATCCCCCTGGCTCAAAGCATGGCCACAGATATTTAACATATCCATGAAACCAGTTAAAAGTTATAGATACGTTCAATGACCATGCCAGAGGTTAGCTGCAAAACTGTTGCTATGCAAAACAGTCCTCAATAGCCTTGTTCCATGTGTGCCATCCCCCAGTTCAGACTTGTGGGGGTGAGGACATCCTATATATATATTTTTTGAAATGCATATTTAAATCATATTTATTTATTTTAATACATTTTATTGATTATGATATTACAGTTGTCCCATTTCTCCCCCATCATTCCCTTCTACCCTGCACACCCCTTCCCACCCACATTCCCCACCTTTAGTTTTTGTCCATGTATCATAAGTTCTTTAGCTTCTACATTTCCTACACTATTCTTGCCCTTCCCCTGTCTATTTTCTACCCACCGTCTATGTTACTTATTCTGTGTACCTTTTCCCCCTCTCTCCCCCTCCCACTCCCCTGTTGCTAACCCTCCATGTGATCTCCATTTCTGTGTTTTTGTTCCTATTCTAGTTGTTTACTTTTGTTTTAGGTGTCATTGTTAATATCTGTGAGTTTGCTGTCTTTTTTTTTTTTTTTGCTGTCATATTTTTTATCTTCTTTTTCTTAGGGAAGTCCCTTTAACATTTCATATAATAAGGGCTTGGTGATGATGAACTCCTATAACTTGACCTTATTTGAGAAGCACTTTATCTTCCCTTCCATTCTAAATGACAGCTTTGCTGGATAGAGCAATCTTGGATGTAGGTCCTTGCCTTTCAAGACTTCAAATACTTCCTTCTAGCCCATTCTTGCCTGTAAGGGCTCTTTTGAGAAATCAGCTGACAGTCTGATGGGAACTCCTTTGTAGGTGACTGTGCCCTTATCCCTTGCTGCTTCTAGAATTCTCTCCTTCATTTTAATCTTGGCTAATGTAATTATGATGTACCTTGGTGTGTTCCTCCTCGGGTCCAACTTTGGGACTCTGAGCTTCCTGGAATTCCTGGAAATCTATTTCCTTTGCCAGATTGGGGGAGTTCTCCTTTATTATTTGTTCAAATAAGCTTTCCACTTGTTGGTCTTCCTCTTCCCCTTCTGGTACCCCTCTAATTTGGACGTTGGGGCATTTAAAGATGTCCTGGAGGTTCCTAAGCCTCTCCTCATTTTTTGGAATTCTTGTTTCTTCATTCTTTTCTGTTTGGTTGTTTCTTTCTTCCTTCTAGTCCACTCCATTGATTTGAGTCCCAGTTTTCCTCCCATCACTATTGGTTCCCTGTGCGTTTTCCTTCATTTCACTTACTGTAGCCTTCGCTTGTTCATCTAATTTGCGACCCAAATCAACCAATTCTGTGAGTGTCCTGATCACAAGTGCTTTGAACTATGCATCTGATAGGTTGGCTATCTCTTGTTTGCTTAGATGAATTGGCTCTGGGGCTTTGATCTGTTCTCCCATTTGAGCCATTTTTGGGTTTGTTTTTTTTTGGTCTGGTCACAGCTGTTATGTAGTGAGGGGCGGAGCCTTAGGTGTTCCCCAGGTTGGGGCAGCCCAGTTGCTGGGTAGTGATGCTGTATGTGGGGGCAGGGTCTAAGAGGGAACAATGGCACTTGCTCCGCTCTCTCTGGGATTCCAGTCCCTTCTGCTGCTTCCCCTTCACCTGGATTATCTGAGCGCGAATGTGGGACCACCTGGTCAGTCAGCCACCTTGTGTGGCCTCACTGGGTCTGCCAGTTGCCACCCCGTGCCCGGGGTCCACCAGCCACCGCCTGTGCGCCTGGGGTCTGCCAGCCACCATCTGTGCGCCCTGTCCACCAACCTCCACTTTTTCCTGCTGTGACTCTGCCCTTCTTACTGGTCTGGATGAATGGTTGTTGGACTTCCGTATAGTTCAGTTTTCTCTCAGTTCTGTTGTTTTCTTGTTTCTAAATCTTTGTTGTCCTTAATTTTGGTTGTGCAAGGAGGCACAGTGTGTCCACCTATGCCTCCATCTTGGCCAGAAGTCCTATATGTATTTTTAAAAATATTTCCTGGACACCCTGAGTTCTGGACTCCATGAAAAATCTCTATTTGGGGCTCCCCTGGCTGCACCCTGTATCAAGGGCACAGATAAGAAGCAACCAATGAATGCATAAATAAGTGTAACAATAAATCTCTCTCTCCCTTCCTCTCTCTCTCTCTAAAAATCAATAAATTTTTAAAAGGTGGATTATTTATGCAAATTTCTCATTAAAGTTATTTTTTTTTAAAGAGTATTACCCCAAAACCTCATTTAAGGGTGAAAACATTGAGATCTAAAGGTGAGGGATTACACAAGAAGCAGGAGTTTGAGGTTTATCCAGCATCAGAACCAGTCCTTGCCTCCTCATCTAGGGCTGTTTGTGTTATAACTTGCACCTGATTTTCTAGAAAGAAAAGCATCAAATGTACTTCCATTTATTTAGGTACCCCCCTCCGTGTTCTTCATTGGATTTTCTTGGGATCATAGTAATTAAATATTTGTATTCTCAGGTTTTTCTTCTGTTTAGTTCAACCTGGGCTTGAATCTCTTTTAATAACAAACAATGTATTGGAGTCCTCAGTTGAGGGATAGGTTGTCAGTTTCTAAATCCCTTCACTAAAAGGGGTTTAATAATTCCCCCTGCCAGCTTTTTAACAGACTGAGAAAAACTAAGACAGTCTCAGACAGTAGTTTGATAGAAATAAAAGTGTTATTTCTGGGCTTATGTGTTGTTTTGTGTTTTCTCTAGTGTCTTGTTCCAAAAGAAAGCGAAATCTCGAGAACTCCCAAGTATTTAAATTTATTCAGGTGTTGAAAAACGTTTTTTCAGACCTCATTTAAAAAACGGAGGGAGCCCCCTGGTGTAGCTTCTTGTTACTGCACTTGAGTGATACTGCCACCAAGCGGAGAGAAGAGAGCCGCAGTGGAGGGGATCAGCAGGCAGGACCGAATAAAACCGCTAATTTGACATCTTGTTCATTCAGGTACTGCTGACCCTTTGTATGCCACAGTGGCCATACTGGCCAATGCACAGTGTGTTAGCACTGGGTGTAATTCAACAAGCCTTATTAAAAGTCTATTAATCATACAAGTGTTAGACTGATTTGGGAAGAATGGATACTGGGAGACAGACCACTTTAGAATCAAAAGTTAAATGTGACAAAAATATATGGTTTACAAGGTGCTTTTATGCAAGTTTTAAAATATTTCAAAAAATATTTTTTATAAATTTAGTGGGTTTGATTTTCTAACAGCTCTTCGAGGTGGGTATTAATATTCTAAGTTTACAGATGAGAAAACTGGGGATCAGAAAAGCAGAGATCTGCCCAAGATTACTTTTTAGAAAGTACTTTAAAATTGAGTACCTTCTATTATGTACTATACCCTTGGCCAAGTTCTAGGGATATAAAGAGAAATAAATCTGATAAACTCACTGTTCATTTTAAGTATGTAAAATAATTATAGCACAGAGAAGGCCTCTGGTTGTGATAGGAAGAGTTGGGAAATATTTCCTAAAAGCAGTGAGTTGGATCTCCAAAAGTGAAAATAAATTTGCTATGCAGGGTCCAGGGGGAAGAGGTTACTAGGCGGGGGGGGGGGGGGG
>PVKU01002979.1:0-71081 GCA_004027475.1 Anoura caudifer
ATTTGAGTCCCAGTTTTCCTCCCATCTCTGTTGGTTCCCCATGCAGCTTTCTTCATTTCACTTATTGTAGCCTTCATTTTTTCATCTAATTTGTGAGCAAGATCAACCAATTCTGTAAGCATCCTGATTACCAGGGTTTTGAATTGTGCATCTGATAGGTTGGCAATCTCTTCATCGCTTAGATAAATTGGCTCTGGGGCTTTGATCCGTTCTCGGGTTTGAGCCATTTCCATTTCTGGGTTTTTTTTTTGTTTGTTTGTTTGTTTGTTTTATCTAGTCGCGGCTGTTACGTAGTGAGGGGTGGAGCCTCAGGTGTTCCCCAGGGCGGGACAGCCCGGTCGCTGGGAAGTGACGCTGTATGTGGGGGCGGGGTCTGAGAGGAGATAGTGGCGGTTGCTTTACTCTCTCTCAGATTCCAGTTCCTTTCACCGCTTCCCCTTTGCCTGGATTATCCGCACGTGAATGTGGGACCACCCGGTCAGCCAGCTGCCTTGTGCGGCCTCACTGGGTCTGCACAGTTGCCACCCCGAGCCCGGGGTCTGCTAGCCACCGCCTGTGCACCTGGGGGCTGCCAGCCGCTGCTGCCTGCGTGCCCGTCCGCACCTCCGCTTTTTCCTGCCGTGACTCCGCCCCTCTTACCGGTCTGGATGAATCGTTGTTGGACTTCCAAACAGTTTGATTTTCTGAGATCTGGTTGTTTTCTTGTTTCTAAATCTTTGTTGTCTTTAATTTGGTTGTGAGAAGAGGCACAGTGCGTCTGCCTATGCCTCCATCTTGGCCGGAAGCCAGCCCACTTCTTAAGGACCACAGAATATCACATATAAAATTTCAGAGTATTAAATTGTAAAATAAAAATTATAATCCAATAAAATTAATTTTATGTCATTACACTTCTTAATCCTGTTTTATTCAGGTGATGCACTTTACATCGAAATTAAGAAAACACTGTCTACAACTTTTAAAGCCCTGTAAAGCTCCCCATCATCCTGGGATTACTTTTACAAAGGACGCAAGCATGGGCCATTTTCTATAATTGAGGAACACATTTTCAATGCATAAGAGAAAAACTCAGGCGTAAAGAGGATAGTGGACTTTCCCAAGTTTGCCTGGGAATTGAGCTTCTGGAGAAAAGCTGGGAATAGAACTGAGTTGCTGGTAACTTCTCCACCCAGTTCTTCCCACATATTTTCTGCCATAGTAGCTTACTACATAAACATAGTTTAGATGCCCAGCAAATTATTTCCACCAATGACCTGACTTACAAAAAATGCTGGAATTTTCTCACAGGACAGAGAAGTACAAACCAAATTTATGCCACTCATCAATCATCCAAAATTAGGCACAGATTTTCCAAAATAAAAGAATGTATGATTCATCCTCAGTCTACCAGAATGTAGGGGAGAGTACTGTTCTCTTCCTGCTAACCCCATGTCCTGACATAAAGACTACCTCTAAACTACTTACTTCACTTCTGTTAAATGTTTGGCTTTAAAATTAGAGTTGTCTGCTTCCCATTCCCCACACTGATACTAAATATATCTAAAACATCCTATCTTGACCTTTTTCAACCTTTTATTTAAATTATTAAATATTTAAAACTCACCTGAATTTTTTAAACATTTTTTAAAGATTTTATTTATTTATTTTTAGAAAGAGGGAAAGGGAGGGAGAAAAAGAGGGAGAGAACTATCAATGTGTGGTTGCCTCTCATGCGCCCCCTAGCGGGAACCTGGCCTGCAACCCAGGCATTTGACCTGACTGGGAATCAAACCAGTGTCCCCTTGGTTCACAGGCTGGTGGCTCTCAGTCCACTGAGGCACACCAGCCAGGGCTCACCTGAAGTGTTCATATCTTTTCGACCTATTCAAAAGCCTATCTTTAGAGGCCTCCATCATTAACCTACCAAACTCTGATCTCAATTCCACCTCCATTAAATCCTCAGGTTTTGGGTTAACTAGGCATTCACAACATTATTTATGTGCTGACTTCATCACTGATTTTAGTCATTTTACGTAAGTTTCTTCAGAGTTTTATTTTGATTCTCTGATGACTTTACATATAACCTCCTTGAATACAATGCCCTTCTAATCATTGTTTACCCAGAAAAATCAGTCAGCCTTTGAATTTCAGCAAGAAATTGCTTCCTCTGTGGAGATACATTCCTGACCTCCCAGCCTCTCTATGCCCCTGGACTTTGCTCCCCCATCATAACCGCACTTATCACATAATTTATTTACTGTATCTCCCAAACCGGATGAGAGTTTCTCTGAGGGACAAAAACTGAAATCCAATCGCATATATCAACAGGGTCTGATGAAAATGAAGATCCTAATATATACTTTAGAATTAATTCAATGAGTAAAATCAACTTAAAAAACTCATCCATTTAGAATAATGGAGTTGATGTCAAGTATGACTTTGCAAAAACTCTAAATTGTAGAATATTTTATTTAACAAGCAAATACTTCTCTTAGTGTCAAATATAGTAAATATTTTAAGATAAAACTAAAAATCTATGATAATTAGCTGTTAATATTTAGGCAAATGAACTTCCAACAAGCTGCAAATACACATGCATTATAAATTACCAGACCACTCATGCAAAAGTTGTTATACACCCCAGAAAAGTAGCTGATCTCCACTGGGAGACACAGAGTGACAGACTCCTTCATTTTCTGGGAATGTGGCTTACAACGCTATTCATTCTGCCTGCATTCCAAAACTTTAATGATTGCTAAGTAATTATCTTTTTTTTAAGAGGTGTTATTGAGTTTCACAAGGAGAATCAGATCCCAACAACAATGTTCCACATAAAAGGAATTGTGTGAAAAATAAAATTATTTTTCATGATTCTATATGGTCTAATACTGTGCTTTGTATTTATAAAATGAGGGAAAAGTAAAATTTTAGATTGAAGCATATTTGACCCCATAAAAGGTTTTTTAAAAGTTTTAGGTCAGCTACAAATCTATTTTTATGTTTTCAGCTCTTCAGAGAATCAATTCCAGTAAGGGATTTAAAAAAAAAGAAAAGAAACAAAGGAAAATGTAAACTAATCTATGGCCATAATTAATTTAAGGCTTATCAGGTCACTGACAAAGTTGTCCAAGCATTTCAAGAGTTTTAACCTGAAATGTAAAACTATGTTGTTCTGTAATAAAGTGTCATTCCATATGAAATTTATTTGCTCATTGCAGGTATCTGGATATTGCTGTTAGGGTACTAAGAGAAGAATAAACATAATTAAAGCTGCATGGAAGAGATAATTGACTCACTGAGATAAATATTTTATTTCATAGATTTTTTATCTATTCACTAAATAAACAATTTAGTTACAATGTCTTCTGCTTTACATGTTTTGTTTTTTTCAGTAGTGTGGTTATCAGCACATGAAAAAAGATAGTACTATTGCATTCTATTTATTTATAATATATATTCAAAATAACCCATCAAAATACCTCTGAGCATATTTTAAAAAGAAAAAATCAACTATACAGGGAGAAATAGCTTAGATTTTTCTTCCTTGGGAAGAGTGGAAGCCTAAGTAACATGGTTTTGAAATTATACAACATCAGCCACTTTTCTTAGAACCTACTTTGGGTTGAGCATTTAGCATATTTTGGGGGGCTTCTCCCCACATTTATTGTGTCCTTATCACATTTCTATTTTAACTTGTAATTAGAATTAGAATTTTTATGTTTATGTTATATATGTGCCTGCAAGCTGTTACAAAAGGTATATTTTAATAAGTCAAATAAATAAACAAAATGTGATTCTTACTTTTGCTGCATGTACTGATTTTATATACTACAATCACATCTATTGTTACTACTAATATTAATAATAATAATGTCTTTCTCCTGGAAAGCAAAAATAATGTGAATGCTGTATCATATTTTCAAAAATCCAGAAACATAGTGGAAATAATAATTCAACTATAATTTTGATAGTTCACAAAATCTAAAAGCTCTTTAGAAATAAGAATGAGTTATATGTCAATTTAGAAACAATCATTGTCAATTTTTCTTTATTCTCCAGAATTTTTCAATATAAACCCAAATCCTTTTTTGTTGTTTGTTTGCTGTTACAGGTGAAGACAGATCTTCACACACTAGGAGTATGACAATAATGCACCACATTTGATACTCATTGCACATTATTGAACTCTATTCAAATCTTACCTTTTACCCATGGAATCTTTCCACTTTAAAACCTCATTATTTATTAATGAAGGAGAACATCCCCAATCTGGCAAAGGAAATAGACTTCCAGGAAGTCCAGGAAACTCAGAGAGTCCCAAAGAAGTTAGACCCAAGGAAGCATACACCTAGGCATATCATAATTACATTACCCAAGATTAAAGATAAGGAGAGAATCTTAAAAGCAGCAAGAGAAAAGGAGACAGTCACCTACAAAGGGGTTCTCATATGACTATCAGCTGATTTTTCAAAAGAGACTTTACAGGCAAGAGGGGGTGGAAAGAAGTATTTCAAGTATTGAAAGGCAAGGACCTACATCCAAGATGACTGTATCCAACAAAGCTATCATTTAGAATGGAAGGGCAGAAAAAGTGCTTCCCAGATAAGGTCAAGTTAAAGGAGTTCATCATCACCAAGCCCTTATATGAAATATTAAAGAGATTTATCTAAGGAAAAGAAGATAAAAAATTATGAACAGTAAAATGACCACAAACTCACAACTATCAACAATGGAACCTAAAAAAACAAAAACAGACTAAGCAAACAATAGAACAGGAACATAATCACAGAAATGGAGATCACATGGAGGGTTATCAGTGGGGAGCAGGAAGGGAGAGAGGGGGGAAAGGCACAGAGAATAAGTAGCATAGATGGTAAGTAGAAAATAGACAGGGGGAGGTTAAGAATAGTATAGGAAATGTGGAAGCCAAAGAACTTCTATGTATGACCCATGGACATGAACTAAGGGGAGGGGGGAATGAGGGTGGGAGGGGCGATGCAGGGCAGAGAGGAATAAAGGGGGGAATGAGACAACTGTAACAGCATATTCAATAAAACATATTTTTTAAAAAGTAAAATAAAATCCTCATTATTTATTTATGTAATTCCAGCTATTTATGTAACATTAGTAATAGCCTATATATGCTTATATACATATGCTTACATACTGCAGATTTTATTAAAACTTGGGGCAGAGGGCATGACTTGTTTTCTCACTTCTGATATTTATGTCTTAACATCGCTCCATGAATTTATTTATATTTTTATAATTTCTTAATATAGAGCCAATAGCTTCTTCCTAAATGATTAGAACATTTTTATGACTTTAATTTTTGTTGTTCTTTTCTCTGTTCTTTTCTTCACCTAGAAGACAGAGATAATGCCTAACTTTTCCTTCATAATTAAGCCATTCCTAACCCCACCTGGAAACCAATTAATCTCAGCTGTCCACAAGGAGATATTTATCTGAGTCTGCAGGAGAGTTTACATATATGGAACAGCTTCCCCTCTATTGCAGCAGAAACGGCGCCCTTCTGGCAGAGGGGCGTGGTGAGCAGTGGAGCCGTTGATGGCAAACACTGAACTGGGAAAGGGGCCCTAAGATGAAGGGTCAGGTGGTGCCTTCAGCCAGGCAGCAGCTGAAGAGAAGCGGAGTTATGACAACTGATTTAATTCGTGTCAGTATCATTTTTGTAGCTGCCCTCAAAACCATGAATGTGTAAAATAATCCATACTTATCAAATCCATATTCAAAACCATAGAAAAACCAGTTATGTCTATCCTCCCTCACAATTCCAATGTTTCTGTAATGTAAATACTAGTTTATACTTTCATGTGAATGAAAATAATCTTAGTAACATTCCACAGCACAGTAAGCTGCATTGAATAGTATGTTCTCTCTTAATTTCCATTTTCCAATGTTAAAATTATCAACTTTTGTGACTCCTCTAAAGTGACGTGTGCAAATAAAGATATACAAAATTGAAAAGAACTTACATCTGACCGACGGTCTGTCCCAACCACGGGTAATGGGCTGAGGGTGAAGAACAGGAGGGGCCACCATAGGAGATCAGGAACCACCAGGGGCCTTAGCCAGGTGGGGCCAGTTCCTGGGGGCACGGCTGCATTGCCCAGGTAAGCAAGCCCTGGTTCCCCTGCCCTGGCAAGTTGGTGGCAAGAGGAAGTTCTCACACTGAGCATGCGCAGTGCTAGCAAGCTAATTGGATAAAGGGCGGGGACGCCCTCTTATCCCCTCCGAATACCAGATTGGGGGTGAAACTAGGGAAAGGCGGGGCGCATGTGCAATAGAAGTTAAAATGGTAACAAAGGGACCCAAGAGGCCTGTGTCTAGCTACGGGAAAGAAAGGATTGGTTGGGAAGTGGACCCACCCAAAGTGGGCGAAAGTTTAGGAAGTAATTGGTCATGCTGAGAAAGCACCTGTTTCACCCCACACATGAAACTACTCTAAACTCAGGGGAGACAGAGAAACGTCTATGCTGCTTGTGGCTCACTGCTCAGGGGAATGCACTGACCAGCCCCGGAGCATAAGAACTTGTGGCCCTAGAAGCTGCATGGCCAATGGTGGTGCCGGCTCCACCCGCAGCCTCCAGGAGGGAGCCTGAAGCTAGAAGGCAGCTGGGAACAAGCTAAGCTACCAGGATAACCACCTAGTAACTGCCTCAAGCTCCAACAGGCAGCACTTTAAAATGGAGCAGAAGCTCTGAGCACGGCCTTTTGTTTTGGTCCTATTGAGAAGGGCTGAGTTTAGGCTAGGTTTTCTCAACAGCTCCGCCTCTAGAATCGGTGGCACCTGGCAGCCAAACCCCACTTTGGTGCGGTAATGAACTGATCGATGGCTCAAACATGCGGACGTCTCAGATGCCAGCCACATGTGCAGGAGATGGCAGCTCTGAAGCTTCACACTGCAAAGGAGATATGTCACAAGTCAATACTTAAAGTGACCATGCATGGACACTGAACACCGGCATCCTAATATTTGCCCCCACCACCAGGCAAAATGAATCTGAGGCATTTTCTGTGGAATATTTAAACTTCTGGTGGTTATAACCAAAATGTGGCTCTGGACTGAAAATGGGAATTATTTGATCACCAGCCTGTAAGCATATCAAAAGTCCAGATTGTCTTGCCCATCTCACAAGCAGAATTTTAACAGCAAGGCATAAAACAGTCAGAATATCAAATATTTTTCTTTGAAGACGTTGATTAAGAGTGAGAAGAAATCTTCACATACTTGCTCATATCTATTTAAATGCAAGTTTGTCAATCACGTGGCTTCACCAGATGCCTGATCTTAGTGTCTCACATTTAAACATAAGAAAGACTTAAGCTAGAGAGAAGATGGTAGCCAAGCAGGTGGACGCTGAGTCCACTTGCTCTTGCCCCCAATTCGTACTTGGCTCACATTGTGAAAATAAGCTGAATAGTCAACAGAATCTTAACTGATAGGAAGTCTGGAAGCCAAGGAGTACAGAAGATGCTTCACAATGGGCGGTAAGGAGATTTTATAGGTTGAAGGGGAAATACCCCATGCGTGGCACCTGGAGCCACGGAGACTCTGGTCAGAGGTCCATGCTTAGTGACTCCCTCGCCCCCCAGGGCAGAGAACCCCAGACCTGAGCTCGAAGTGACTTGGATACACAAAGTCAGGGAGATCCAGGCCACACACACACACACACACACACACACACAGCAAGCAGCACAACCATAGCTGCAGCGGCAAACACCAACTGGGAGAGTGCCAGAGAAAAAGAGAGAGGGACTCTATCTTCACCTGGGTCGGCCCAGGAGACAGCTGCGGCCAGCTGTGACTGTGAGAGACTTTTGGCTTTTGGAGAAGTGGTGTGTGAGGAAAGCCAGTACTCAGCGCTGCAGTGGGAATGCCCAGAGACTTTCCAAAACGTGAGCTGAGGCCTTCTGGGCAGGGACCCCAAGCCCAGCTGCTCTGCCAGCAGTGGGAAAGGACTGAGGGTGTGGTTTGCTCCCACTGAGTGCAGTTGGGCAGAGAGAACGGAAAGGTGCACAGCAAGGGGATTTCTCGGCCCCAGGCCAGTGCAGCTGGCAGGGCGGAGGGTTCAAGGCTGTGTTTGGTGTGAGGGTAGTGGTCTGGGAACTGGACAGGTGGAGTTGAGCACCTGAGATTATTAATGGCCAGGTAGAGAGTGCCCTTCTCAAGTGGGAACCAAACCTCCAGAAAGAGAAGACTGTACCCAGGCCCCACTTCCTGCTGGATCACAAAACAGACAGGACAGGCTCAAGAACCCCCTGCAGGGGACTTATCTGAAAAAAAAAAAAAAAATGACAGAAAGAGAAAAGCCTAAAGGACCCATTTTGAACATCTCTCAGGAAGACAAAATACACTGGTTCCTAGGGCCCTATTCCCCTGAGGCCAGCAAAGCAGAGAGATCAGAAATCAGTGCAGCAAGGGGGATCAGGGCTGTGGGCAGTCCCAGCTGGCTCAGAGAGCTGCCATCAGCACCAAGCAGGAAAGAGCTGACCCTCTCACACAGATTGGCCCCTCCCTTGAAACAGACAGCTTGTTCATCAGAAACTACACATTGTTGGAAAGAAGATGGGACAGACCAAGGTGGGTGGTGAAGAGGCAGAGGGAACACACACAATTTTCCTGAAAGACTGAACACTACCTCCCGGGGGAGACCCTGGGGTCTTGCCCTCCTGATCACAACAGAAGCCCCCTCTAGAGGAAGGTGAAGGTGATACAGGTGGTGCTGTCAGAAGTTGGATGACCCACCCTGGCTCCTTGAGCTGATAAAAAGCCAGAGGCACATCCAGAAGACGGAAGGCTGAGATGAATTCCACCTCATTTTTCTTCAAAATTTGCATTATTTTTTCTTTCTTTCACATAGCCTTTTAATATTTCTTATTTTACTTCCATTGTTTTCCAAATAGTCCACTATTCTTTGTCTTTTATTTTTATTCTTTATATTTAGATTTTTATATTATTTAGATTTTTATATTATTTTTATTTTATGTTTATTTCAAATCTCATCTCCATTTTGCCTTCCTCTTGTCCTTGCTTATTTGAGTATGGAATTTTATTTTTTTCCTTTCTTAACCTCAATTATGTCCCTTACTCTTACTATTTCTCCTCCTTCTATCCTCTCAAAATTATTTTTCTTCACTGTAGACATCTCATATTCTCTTTTCTGTTTCATATAATGTTCTTACTCTCTTTCCACCATTATCAATCTTTGCTCTGCTGTCATTGTTATTGGTCTTGTTGTGGTTTTTTTTTTGCAATTTTGTTCCCTTTGGTTCACTACTTTTTAAATTTTATTTTAAACCTCATATTATACTCTTCCCTTTTCTTCGTTTTGTAATCACGCTTCCCTGTTTTATTTATATCTGAAATTTCACTTTCTCCCTTTCTTCACCTTGTTTCCATTCCCTAATTTTATTATTTCTCCTCCATCTTCCCACTCAAATCATCTTTCTTTCCCTCAGTCATCTCATACTCTCTTTTTTCTATCTCATAGCATTCACTGCTGAATGTTATGAGAGTATCCCTGCTTTGTTAACTGACACCTGTACAACAACATAAAAGTCATGGTGGAGGTTGTGACTCCTACTCGGCCAACTGGAGGGGAGAACCCACTAGCAATGAAGTGAAGAATAATCATAGCCCAAGTACAACAAGAGAGCACACATACACTGAGTAAAGGGCAACCCTAAAGCATCCAGATCAGGAGATCAAAGAGACTGCACTACTGAGTACCGCAGAACACTCATCACATAAGTCCACCCCACGAAGACAGGCAGGCAAAGCAGAGCAACCTGAGATGTAGAAACAATCTAAATAAGTCACCTAAAATGGGGAGACAAAGAAATAAACCCAATTGAAAGGAAAGGTGGAATCCCCAGAAAAAAAGAGGTAAATGAAATTGAGGCAAGCAATCTATCAGACAGAATATGAAATAATGGTTAGAAAGATGCTCAAGGAACTCGGTGAAAACTACAAGGAAACTTAAGGGAGCTACAAGGAACTTAGAACAACAGCAGCATGAAAAAGGACGTAGAAAGTATGAATAAGTACCAGGAAGAAATAAAGAATACAATATCTGAAATTAAAAATACACTAGAAGGAATTAAAAGCAAGCTAGATAAAGGAGAGGACTAAATCAGCGGTCTGAAGGGCAAGATAGAAAGAAATACCTAGTCAGAGCAACAAAATCAAAAAAGATTCAACAAGAATGAGGATAATTTAAGGGAACTTCAGGACAACATGAAACATAACAACATTCATGTCATTAGAATATCATAAGGAGGAGAAAAGGAGCAAGGGATAGAAAACCTGTTTGAAAAAATGACAGAAAACTTTACTGACATGATGACAGAAAAACTCACATGAGTTCAGGAAGCACAGGGGATCTCAATCACGATGAACCCAAAAAGGCCTACTCCGAAAAACATCATAATTAAAATGGCAGATTTTAAAGACAAAGAGAGAATCTCATAGGCAGCAAGGGAGAAACAGCCAGGAAAAACCAAGGGAGGTCCAATAAGGCTATCAGCTGATTTCTCAGTAGAAACACTACAAGCTAGAAGAGATTAGCTTAAAATATTCCAGGTAATGAAAAGTAAGGCTTACAACCAAGACTATGTTATCCAGCAAAGTTGTCATTTAAAATAGAAGGTGATATAAAGAGCTTCCCAGACAGCAGAAGGGTAAAAGAGTATATCTCCACCAAGCTAGAGATGTTAAAGGGGCTGCTATTAAAGAGAAGAAGAAAGAGTAAGAAACACAGGTACAGAAAAAATGGCAATGAATAAGTACCTATAAATAATAACCTTAAATGTAAATGGATTAAATGCTCCAATCAAAAAACATAGGGTAACTGAATGGACAAGAAAATACAACCCGCATATATGCTGTCTACAAGAGGTCCACCTCAAAACAAAAGATCTACACAGATTGAGAGAGAAGACACAGATGAAAAGTGAAGGGATGGAAAAAATATATTCCAAGGAAGTAGTCACAAAAAAGAAAGATGGGGTAGCAATACTTATATCATAAAAAATAGACTTCAAAACAAAAGCCATAAAAAAGGAAACAGTAGGTCACTATATAATACTTAAGGGAATAATCCAACAGGAAGATATAATACTTGTTAATGTACATGCACCCAACATAGGAGTATGTAAATATATAAAGAAATTCTTGGAGGACTTCAAGAAAGATCTTGACACAACACAGTCATTGTAGACAATTTTAACACTCCACTGTCAACAATGGATAGGTCTTCCAAGCAAATAATCAACAAGGATATTTTGGCATTGAACAACACTTGAGATCAAATGAAATGGACTTAATTTATATATACAGAACTTTTCACTCCAAAGAAGCAAAATATACATTCTTTTCAAATGCACAAGAACATTTTCAAAGATAGACCATGTGGTTGAACACAAAATAAGCCTTGACAAATTCCAGAAAACTGAAATCATATCAAGCATGAGCTCAGATCAAAATGACTTGAACCTAGAAACCAACCTCAAAGGAAAAATTCGAAAACATTCAAATAACATGGGTAACATGTTATCAAATAATGAACACCTCAAGAAAGAAATCAAAATGTATCTGGAGCAGGGAGGGGGGAAGAAAATGCAGACAACTATAATTGAACAACAATAAAGTAATTTTAAAAAAGTATCTGGAAAAAATGAAAATTATCACACAACAACCCAAAACCTATGGGGCACAGAGAAGTCAGTCCTGAGAGGGAAGTTCATAGCAATACAGGTCTACCTACAAAAGATAGAAAAGTCTCAAATAAGCAAGCTAACCCTACTATTAAAGAAGTAGAGGAACAACAAACAAAGCCCAGAGTGAGTAGAAAAAAAAGGAAATAATCAAGATCAGGGCAGAATTAAATGATATAAAGACTAAAAGAATAATTCAAAGAATCAATAAATCCAGGAGCTTGTTCTTTGAAAGGATAAACAAAATTGGCAAACCTTTAACTAGACTCATCAAGGAAAAGAGAAAGAAGACCCAAATAAATAAAATCAGAAACTAAATAGGACAAGTTAAAACCCATGCCACAGAAATAAAAACAATTGTAAGAAATTACTATAAACAACTATAAGCCAAGAAATTTGACAACCTGGGTGAAATGGAGAATTTTCTAGAAATATAAAATCTTCCAAAACTGAATAAAGAAGAAGCAAAAAGCCTGAACTGACTGATAACAACTCATAAAATTGAAGCACTTATCAAAAAACTCCCAGCACACAAAAGCCCTGAACCAGATAGCTTTTCAGGTGAATTTTACCAGACATTTAAGGAAGAACTAACTCCTATCCTTCTCAAACTATTTCAAAAAATTCAAGAAAAGGGAAGACTCCCTAACCCTTTTTAGGAGCCCAGTATCATCTTAACTTCAAAACCAGGGAAAAACACAACAAAGAAAGAAAACTACAGGCCAACATCTCTGATGAACATAGATATTAATATCCTCAACAAAATATTGGCAATCTCGACTCAGCAATACATTAAAAAGATTATATACCATGATCAAGTGGAATTCATTTCAGAGGTGCAAGAAAGGTATAATTTTTGCAAATCAATAAACATAATACACCACCCAAATAAAATGAAGGACAAAAACCACATCTTCACATCAATAGATGCAGAAAAAGCATTTGATAAAATCCAATATTCACTTATGATAAAAAAGCACTCACCAAAGTGGGAATAGAGAGTACATACCTCAATATAGTAAAGGTCATATATGAAAAACCTCCAGTCAACATTATACTCAATGGGCAAAAACTAAAAGCTTTCCCCTAAAGATCAACAACAAGACAAGGGTGTCAGCTTTGACCACTCTTATTCAACATAGTACTGGAAGTTCTAGCCACAGCAATCAGACAAGAAAAAGAAATGAAAGGAATCCAAACTGGACAGGAGGAAGTAAAACTGTCATTATTCAATGATGACATGATAGTGTACATAGAAAACCTTATAATCTCCACTAAAAACTACTTGACTAGTAAGTGAACTTGGTGAAATAGTGGGCACAAAGTCAATATTTAAAAATTGAGCCCTGGCTGGTGTAGCTGAGTGGATTGAGTGCGAGCCTGTGAACCAAAGGATCACGGTTCAATTCCCAGTCAGGGCACATGCCTGGGTTGCAGGCCAGTTCCTGGCAGGGGATGCACGAGAGGCAACCATACATTGATATTTCTCTCTCTCTCTCCTTCCCTTCCCCTCTAAAGATAAAATAAATAAAATCTTTAAAAAAACAATAAAAATTTTTAAAAAATAATAAAAATTGAAGGCATTTTTACACCAACAATAAAACATCAGAAAGAGAAACAAGGAAAAATCCTATTTACTGTATCAACAAGAAAAATAAAGTATGTAGGAATAAATTTAACCAATGAGATAAAAGACCTGTACTCAGAAAACTACAGAACACTGAAGAAATAAATTAAAGAAGACACAAACAAATAGAAGCATATACCATGTTCACAGACTGGAAGAGTTAACATCATTAAAATGTCCATACTACCCAAAGCAATCTATAGATTCCCCATTAAAATACCAATGGCATATTTCAAAAATCTAGAACAAATATTTCAAAAATGTATATGGAATAAAAAATGACCCCAGTAGCCTCAGCAATCTTGAGAAAGGAGAACAAAGTAGGAGGGATTACAATACCCAATATCAAATTATACTGCAAGTTCACTGTAATCAAAACAGTGTGGTACTGGCATAAGAACAGACACATAGATCAATGGAAAAGTATTGAAAACCCAGAAATAAACCCAAGTCTCTATAGTCAATTAATATTTGACAAAAAGGCAAGAGCATAGAATGGAGTAAAAATAGCCTTCTCAATAAGTGGCATTGGGAGATCTGGACAAATATATTCAAAAAAGATGAAACTAGAACACCAATTTACACCATACAACAGTATAAACTCAAAATGGATAAAAGGCTTAATTATAAGTCATGACACCATTAAATTCCTAGAAGGAAACTTAAGCAGAAAAATTTCAGATATGCCACATAGCAACGTTTTTGTGGTTATATCTCCTAGGGTAACAGAAATAAAGGAAAAAATAAATAGGACTACATCAAGTTAAAAATCTTCTGCAAGACAAAAGAAACCATCATCAAAATGAAAAGGGAATCATCCATATGAGAGAACATATTTGCCAATGATACATTGGGCAAGGGTTTGATCTCCAAAATATATTAAAAACTCATATGAATCAACACCAGGAAGACAAACAATCCAATTAAAAAGTGGGCAGAGGACCTGAATAGACATTTTTCCGAGGAGGACATACAGATGGCCCATAGACATATAAAAAGTTGTTCAACATCAGTAGCCATCAGAGAGATACAAATTAAAACCACAATGAGATATCACCCCACGCCTGTCAGAATGGCCGTCATTAATAAATCAACAAACAGCAAGTGTTGAAGAGGTTGTGGAGGGAAGGAAACTCTAGTGTGTTGTTGGTGGGAATGCAGACTGGTGCAGCCACTATGGAAAACAGTATGGAATTTCCTCAAAAAACTGAAAATGGAAGTGCCTTTTGACCCAGTGATTCCACTGCTGGGAATATACCCTAAGACTCCTGAATCACCAATTCAAAAGAACTTATGTACCCCTATGTTCATAGCAGTGCTATTTACAATAGCCAAGTCTGGAAACAGCCTAAGAGCCCATCAGTAAATGAGTGGATCAAAACACTGTGGTACATTTACACAACAGAATACTATGCAAGAGAAAGAAAGAAGGAACTCCCACCTTTTGTGACAGCATGTATGAAACTGGGGTATATTAGACTAGTGAAATAAGCCAGTTGGTGAAAGACAAATACTATATGATGTCACCTATAAGATGAATGTAATGAACAAAATAAACTAATGAACAAAATAGAACCACAGGCATGGAACGTGGAACAGACTGAAAGATGGGAGGGGGAAGGGAGATAATGGTGGAAAGAAGGGGAAGGGACTAGTCAAAGAACATGTATGAATGACCCACAGACATGGACAACAGTGTGGGGATGACTGGAATTTGAGGGTGGGATAGCTGGAGGAGGGCAAAGGGAGAAAAATTAGGATAACTCTAATAGAATAATAATACAAAATGATTAATAATAATAAGTAAATAATTTTTAAAAACTTAAAAGTAACCACTATTTGAGGAGAGCTTCTCAATGAAGAATCTAAAATCATGAAAGAACAAATGAAAGTAATGGAGGAAATAGAACTTTTATTAGTATCTTCAGATTGGGATGAAAAAGATATCCTATCCACCAAAGAGGAACAAGTTGCTTTGTGTTATTAGTTTTCTATTAATGCGTGATAAATTACCGTAAACTTGTGGTCTAAAGCAATACATATTTGTATCTCATTGTCCCTCTGCTCAGGGTCTCATAGGTCTGAAGTCAGTCTCCTTTGAGGCTCAGTCTCCTCTTCCATGACAGCTAATTGGAGAAATGGTTCACTTCTTTGTGGTTAAGGATAAAATTTCTAAAACTTTGCTTAGTCATAGGCCAGGAATTTCTCTCATTTTCTGGAGACTACACACAGGTCCTTGCCAAGTGGTCCCCATAAGCAGTTCATAACATGAATGTGACTTGCCTCCCGGAAAAGGAGCACAGGTCGCTCACATCCTTCCTCACTGACATTTGGGCCCTCTTTGACTAGCTTGAGTGATTACTGCAAGCCTGCCTACTCAATTTCCTCTTTTAATTAACTCAAAATCTACTAATTATCTACCTTAATTACATGTGTAAAATCCTTTTTTCACACAATGTAACAATCAAGAAAATAAGATACTATCATATTTGTAGTTTCTTCTCACAGTCAAGAGGAGGTAATTATGTAAGATGTGTACATGAAAGGCCATCTTAGAAACCTGCCTACTACACTTTGGAAAAGGGAAAAATCCACAAAACAGAACATAATTCCTTCATAACATAAAATACGTATATAATTGCTGAACAAATTGCAATAGATGCTTTGAAAGAGGGTGTTAAGGAAATAGAATGTGCAAAGAGACAGAACAGAAACAGAGCAGGGTGGAGAGGGCAAAACTTGGACCAAAAATTAAGAGGATTAGAAACTAGAAAATTCAGCATTCAGCAGGTTGGAGCTCTACTGGGACTAGAGATAATTCGGAGGAAGGATGTGTTATAGAAAGAAATCAAGAGGTTTTTTCCCCTGAAATAAAGATACATTTCTGATAGAAAAGACCTAGTGTCCAGCGAGAAGAATCAAAACAGTTCCACACCAGAGCACAGTACTGTAAGATTTAGTATAGGAAGTACAGAGAAAATCCTAAAGTCTTTGGAAATTTAAAAGAAACAAGACATGACAAAGGAGCAAGACACCCTTCTCACAAGAAGTGCTAAATGTTAAATGACATTAATATCCTGAGGGAAAATGCTTCTCAAAATGAAACTCCACCCAACCAAACCCTTATCACATGTCAGAAAAGAAAAGCATCAAGGCATTTTCCTGTGTACCAGGTTTCTGAACACTTACCTTCATGACACATTGAGAGGTCATAAAAATATTATTCGGCAAATTCATGAATAATTTTTTTTTAAATGGAAAAACGGGCTCCAGGAAATATGGACTTGAACCAGGAAGGTGATGAAGGGAGATCTCAAGGTCACAGCTTGGGAACTGCTAGAAACAGTCTGGATTACGGAAAGCGAATAGAAAACTACAAAGGGAAAGACATAAATTAAAAAAATTAAAAAATAATAATAATAAAATCGCCATATAAACATTAGGGTGATTATTATCCAATAAAAACCTCACAAGGAGGGATTTGCCATGCGGCACATTACTTTGGCTCTGAAGGAGCTGTATTTGCACTATGCATGTACAGCACTATCATACGGTAGCTTTCTATTACTATTTGAATTATTTTGAAAATATGCTTATATTTTAAACATAATGATCACAGCAATGATCACTAATTTGATTCCAGTGTCTGGAGTGATAAAGTTGGGAGACATGGAGGCATGGTGGGGAGGTTTGAAAGAGCTGAATCTTCATTTTCATTATAGAAAGTCAAACGGTAGAATTTAAAAATCATCAATCAAGAAATAATCTTACAAGCATATTATTTGGAAAAATACCAGGAGAAATAGCTGAGTCAAAACTTTGCTTCTAAGGAATGGGACTAAGACGGGAACAGCACTTTTTCACAATTAGCTTTCTGTTACTATTTGATTTATTTGAACACTGTGCTTATATTTTAAAACTTTTTAACTATAAAAAAGCACCTTGTGCAGCTGTTTGTTGGGTCATTATTGCATTTCATGTATTTTTTTTTTGTAAAAAGCATTGCCATGTTTTCTTAAATAAACACAGAAAGCTAAACTTTTAACATGGGAAACTCTAGTTTACTATCACTGTCAACCGAACAAACCGAAACATCTTGGTATCTATTTTTAGTGCTAATTATTGTCTGCATATAGTCTCATTAACTATATTTTAAAAACCTACATTTGTAGCACTTTGAAAGTATTAAAACATTTTAACTTATCTGATATTAGTTATCTTTCAATAACCTTGTAATGAAGAAAGAGTAAATATTCATTACACATTAATATTGTTTAATATTACTCAATTTTATAGATTATGCAACTGAAGTTCATAGAGTTAAATACATACTCAAAATCATGTTTTTCTTACAACTAATATTCTAACATTAGTATAATGCATTTCTCATCGCACCATGCCTTGTCCTGCTAGGATACAATATTTTACTTTACATTGGTATTTCCAGATCACCCATTTTGATAGTCATAATATGTTGTCTGACATTTCTTTATTTCAAATAGAACACTATGCATATAGTAGCTTTCTATTACTACTTGCATTATTTTAAAATGCACTTATATTTTAAAACTTTTTAACCATATAAACATTTCTACCAATGTCACATGAAAGGCAATTTATTTTTTATATAACTGCATGTAGAAAATAAATCTTTAAATAACTGTACATGTATTATTCATTTATAATGTTACTTCTACTTTGTCAAAAGGTGCATCCACACACACACACTCACACACCTCTTAAAGGAAATAACAAACACCAGAAGTATCCACAACTGAAAATCAAGAAAATTAAGCAAATACTAGCTGACTGGCCATTCCTTCAGTCCTCCCATTCTCCCTTTCAGAAAACTCCAACAACTCTCAGCCTGTCCTCAGGATGTTCGAAGACACGGATACTGAGAGCTATTGGTTCCGACTTTAGAGCTGCCAGATTTGAGATTTCCTTTGGACTTATTTTATCTTCTCAAATGAACCCAGAAAGGAATTAGAAAAGGAGAGAGATAAGAAGTAGACACCAATAGTGGAAAGAAAAGATTATGACTTTGGCAGAAAGGAAAAGTAGCTTACTCCTTCTCAAGTAAAAATAAGCTAAGGTTTGGAGTGGCCATGAGGCACCCTGGTATCATACAAGCAGCCAAACACAATCATGCAGTGGTTCCAAGATGGGTCCCAGAAGGGCAATTTCATTTAGCAGCTGAGAATGGGAGGGAGGAAGAATGTTGAGGAAATCTGTACAGAAAGCTCCCCCACCTCCTCAGACTCTGTAAACTAGTTTTTGATACAAAATACAGACACACGCACATGTACATGTGTGTTTGTGTGCATGTGTATATATGTGTATATACATATAAATATATATGTTTGGAAATATATACATATATTTATTTCCAAAATTTGAACAACAGAGGAAGTGGGCTTGCCAACTTCATATAGAACAGATGAATTAATGTTGTTTTACTTTAATGAAGTGTATTTAATATAACCCTGGCAATAATTCTTGTCCACCATCTCAGCTATTTCCAGGAGTGCTGAAAAAAATGAAATATGCCAACACAGCCATATTCTACGAAGCTGGTTACTTGGAAAAATAGTTTCAAAAAAACTCTGTCTAGAAAATTTTGTTCATCAGCCTATTTTACAACCATTTATTGAAAAGCTAGTAAGTATCAGACAGGCATAATGCCTACACTCAATAATTCATCTAGTGAAGAGGAAAGGATAATAAATGAAGAAAACAATACAATTGATATGAAAAAGGGAAGTACTTGGTCTTAGCACAGATGAGCAAAGCTTGTCTTTTAGGGTCGAAACATTGAAGTCATCTTTGTGGAATTATCTTTGAGCCAAACTTCAAAGGTGAAGTAAAAGATTAATTCCAAATTGTCTGGAAGAGACCAGAGTGGATAACTGTTAGGACTGTGTTTATTGAGTACGATAGAAACTCACTTAGTATAGCCTAAACTGTAAATATTTTTCCATTATAAACACTCCATGGGCAGGAACCTTAGAGCCTGTGCATCTGCTCAAGGAGTGGATGAAGAATTCAGGCTCCATTTAACCTCTGTCTCTGCCAATCTCAATAGGTAGCTTTTGTTGTTTGGGGCACAAGAAGGTTGTTCTAACTACAAGCATCACATCTCTATTTTAGTCAGAAAGGAGGGGAGAAAGGTACAGGGAAAGAAGGAACATACCCTCCATCTGTCTGTTTTTATTAGAACAGTAGCTTTTCCAGAAACCCTACTCAGTAGATGTTAGCTGATCTATTATAAACCAAAACTTAATTGCATGGCTGCCCCTAACAGCAAATGAGTCTAGGAAGGCATTTTTAAGTTGACACATTGCCTCCCCAAACAAAAATGCGGTTGTGTTTGTAAGAAGGAGAAGATAGATATTATATAGGAAGCTACCACCAGATGCTCTACTTCTAAGAAGCTGGTTGTATTTTCTCTGATTTCACCTACTAAGTATTGCTAAAGACCTTGGACATAATATACAAAACAAGCATGAGAAGATTCTGAAAGGTGAAGAGGAGGTAGATTGACTGGGGACCTTGAGGAACATCTGGTAGTGAGTTCTCCGGGTTTGTTTTTTAAACTCCTCACATATAAAAAACTTTCAGATGAAGAAACCTGCAATGCAGGCATGCCAACAAGCAAAGTCAAAAAAAAGGCATCAACAAAAACTTTTAATCAAAGGACCAGGAAAGAAGCAGACTAGCAAAACAGAAAACTTTTAGACCATAACTAGTCTACTTCAGCTAAACACAGAAAATAAAACAATGCTCCCACTTGCATACATGCAAGCATAGGCCAAATGGAAAGCCTAGATTGTTCCTCATATGAAACTATGAGGAGATACTACACCACTCCCACCGCCTGATGTAGACAAGGCCAGGTATGAAGCTGGAGCTTATATCTCTCAGTAAGTCCCTTACATTCTCTCCCTTCCTCACCACCGTCAATAAACATCCCAGGGGAAGGCTGGATTTCAACATTGCTCCATACCTCCTTTCTGCTAGGTTAACATCAGAGGAAGCCTAGCGGAGAAAAAGGACTTACAATGTCACCCAATGGTGACAAGACCGCTCAGGAGTCAGTGGAGACTACTTGGTGAGACAGAAATTCTGCTCCTGACTGGCAATAATGAAGAACACCCTCCTTTTATTGGGCATCAATTGAGGCCACTAGGGAACCTGAACTTCTGTTTCCACCAGGAAGCAATAAGGTAGTGCCCCCTCCCTTTCCCCTGAGGGAGTAGTATCAAAAAAAAAAGCTAGCTTAGAAAAAAGTTTTAAATAAGTTTTAGTGTCTCATGATATGAAAATGTCCAGGTGTCATTTAAAAGTCTCTCATGATACCAAGAACCAGGAAGATCTTAAACTGAATGGAAAAAGATAATAAAAATGCCAATATCAAGATGACAGGGATGTTAGAATTATCTAACAAGTTTTAAAGCAGCCATAATAAAATAATCCAATGAGAAATTACAAACATGCTTGAAAAAACTTTAAAGAAAAGTTTCAGCAAATAAAAAGTCTCCACAAAGAAACAGAAGATTTAAAGAGAGGGGAGGGAATTTCAGGGGAAAAGGGAAGGGTTTAGAGCAACAAGTATAAAGGACACATGGACAAAAACTAGTGGGGGGGTGGAAATGGGAGGGAGGTGGGGAGGGCTGGGGTGGTGGGCTGGGATGGGAGTAAAAGAAAACTGTACAAGAACAATAATTAAAATAATTTTTTTTTAAAAATTTAAAAAATAGACCACAGTGTTGTGACTTATATTTACATCTTTTATCCATCTTGAGTTTATTTTTGTGTGTGGTACAAATTGGTGATCAAGTTTCATTTTTTTGCATGTAGCTGTCCAGATCTCCCAATGCCATTTGTTGAACAAGCTATTTTTACTCCATTTTATGCTCTTGACCCTTTGTCAAATATTAATTGAACATAGAGACTTGGGTTTATTTCTGGGCTCTCTATTCTGTTCCATTGGTCTATGTGTCTGTTCTTATGCCAGTACCAGGCTGTTTTGATTATGGTGGCCTTATAATATAGTTTGATATCAGGTATTGTGATCCCTTCTACTTTGTTCTTCTTTCTCAAAATTGCTGCAGTTATTCAGGGTCATTTATGGTTCCGTACAAATTTTTGAAATGTTTGTTCTATATCTATGAAATATATAATTGGTATTTTAATAGGGATTGCATTGAATCTATAAATTGCTTTGGATAACATGGATATTTTAATGATGTTAATTCTTCCAATCCATAAACACAGTATATGCTTCCATTTATTTGTGTGTTCTCTAATTTCTTTCTTCAGTGTTATATAGTTTCCTGAGTAAAGGTCTTTTACTTCCTTGGCAATGTTTATTCCTAGGTACTTTTTTTCTTGTTGCTATAGCAAATGGAATTTTTTTCCTGATTTCTGTTTCTGATATTTTGTTGTTGGTGTATAAAAATGCCTTCAATTTCTGAATTTTGACTTTGCATCCTGCTGTCTTGCCAAATTCACTTATTAGGTTGAGTAGGTTTGTTTTGTTTTGTTTTGCTTTGTTTTGTTTTGTTTTGTTTTGTTTTGTTGTGGAGCCAAAAGGGTTTTCTATGTACACTATCATATCATCTGTAAACAGTGATGGTATTACTTCCTCCTTTCCAATTTGGATACCCTTTATTTCTTTTCCTTGTCTGATCACTGTGGCTAGGACTTCCAATACTATGTTGTATAGAAGTGGTGAAAGCAAATATCCTTTTCTTGTTTCTGATCTCAGTGGGAAATCTTTTATTTTTTGCCCAGAGTATGATGTTGGCTGTAGGTTTCTCATATATGGCCTTTATTATGTTGAGATATGCACCATCTATTCCAATTTGCTGAGTGTTTTTATCATAAAAGTCCTAACCAGGCAGGAACATAGGCAGGAAAATCTCAGATATTCCATGCAGCAATATTTTCATTGATATGTCTCCTAGAGCAAGGGACATAAAGAAAAGAATACTCAAATGGGACTTCAGCAAAATAAAAAGCTTCTGCACAACTAAAGAAAACATCAGCAAAATGAAAAGGGAACCAACTGTATGTAAAAATATATTTGCAAATAATACCTCAGACAAGGGTTTCATCTCCAAAATATATAAAGAACTCCTACAACTACACTCCAGGAAGACAGACAATCCAACTAAAAATTGGTCACAGGACCTGAACAGACACTTCTCCAAGGAGGACATACAGAGGGCCCAGAGTCATATGAAAGGATGTTCAGCATCACTAGCCATCAGAGATGCAAATTAAAACCACAATGAGATACCACTTCACACCAGTCAGAATGGTCATTATGAACAAATCAACAAACAAGTGCTGGTGAGGTTGTGGAGGAAAGTGAACCCTAGTGCACTGTTGGTGGGAATGCAGACTGGTGCGGCCACTGTGGAAAACAGTATGAAATTTCCTCAGAAAATTAAAAATGGAACTGCCTTTTGACCTGGCAATTCCACTGCTGAGATTATACCCTAAGAATCCTGAAACACCAATCCAAAAGAACCTCTGCATCCCAATGTTCATAGAAGCATAACTTACAATAGCCAAGTACTAGAAGCAACCTAAGGGTCCATCAGTAAATGAGCGGATCAAAAAACTGTGGTACATTTACACAATGGAATACTACGCACATAAAGAAAGAAAGAACTCCTACCCTTCACAACAGTATGGGTGGAAATGGAGAGCATTATGCTAAGTGAAATAAGCCAGGTGATGAAAGACAAATACCCTATGATCTCACCTATATGTGGAAACTAATCAAAATAACAAACAAGCAAGCAAAATATAACCAGAGACATTGAAATAAAGAACCAACTGACAGTAACTAGATGAGAGGGCAGGGAAGGATAATGGGGAGAAACAGGGGAAGGACCATCAACGAACATGTATAAAGAACACAGGGACAGAGCCAAAGGGGTTAGTTTCGAGGGTGGGAGGTGAGGATGGGTGGGGCAGGGGGCATGGTGGGTGGAAAATGGAGACAACTGTACTTGAACAATACAAAATACATTATAAAAAATAAAAATAAATAGACGGCAGTGAAAATTTTAAAACCAAAATAAATGTCATAACTAAAATTAACGGCTCAGCGCAAGGGGGAAAAGCACCAATTAAAAGGCAGAGACTGACAGAGTAAATTAAAAACCACAAACTGTATGTTGTCTACAAGGAACTGACTTCACATATAACAATTTAGGTAGGTTAAAAGGAAAATGAAAAAAGATAATTCATGTAAATGTTAATGATAGGAAAGCAGAAATGGTTATATTAGTTTCAGTTAGACTTCAGAGCAAAGAATATTACCGGATACAAGAATGGACAGTATAAAAGATTCATCAAGATGATGTACCAATCCTAAGTTTGTATGCACAATCAACAGAACTTAAAACATGTGATGCAAAAATAGATAGAATTGAAAGGAGAAATAGACAAATTCATTAGTATAGCTGAAGACTTCAACAGCTCTCTCTCAATAATGAATAGATTAACTAGAGAGAAAGTTGGTGAGAATATCGAAAAACTCAACACTACCAAATAAGAATCCAATATACATTTATAGAACACTACACACAACGGCAGCAGAATACACATTCCTTTAAAATATCTAAGGAACATAGATCTTATGCTGGCTAGAAAACAAACTTTAGCAAATTTTAAAGAAGAAATATGTTCTATGACCACATGGAATCAAAATAGAAATTAATAAAAGAAATATAACAAGAAACTCTCCAAACACTTGAAAATTCTAATTCTAGAAAATTGAAGGAATTATTCAATTCCCATTTTGCTTTCAATTTCTTTATCAAGGAAAACAGTCTTCATACTAGAAAAGTATAACAAATATCAACTTTAATAAACTGAATTCCCAAGAAACATGAAAAGATGGAAAAGTCCCAGTAGGTCCTAATGCTCCCAGAATATGACTGGTCAGTGGATGGAAGGATGAATGGATGGATAGATAGATGGCTATTACCCTTCACATTGTACTAATACTTGTGGTTTTCTTTTTTCTTTCCAAAAGATTTCATTTCTTAAATTTTTTAATTTAATTTTATTTATTATGCTATTAAAGTTGTCCTCATTTTTCCCCTTTTGCCTCCTTCCACTCAGTACCTCCCTTCTCTCCAACAATGCCCCCGCTCCTTAGTTCATGTCCACGTGTCCTGCATGTAAGTTCTTTGGCTTCTCCATTTCCTAGGCTCTTCTTAACTTCCCCCTATTTTGTTCCTACCACTTACGCTTCTTAATCCCAGTACAATTTCTCCATTATACCCCTTCCCCGCTACCTGATAACCCTCCAAAAAAATGACCTCCATATCTATAATTCTATTCTTGTTCTAGCTCTTTGTGAGTTTGTTGTCATCTTAATATTCATGGTTTTTATCTTTTTCCTAAGTAAGCCCCTTTAACATTCTCTGTAATGATAGCTTAATAGTGATTAACTCCCTTAGCTTGAGCTTCTCTGGGAAGCACTTTATCTGCCCCTCAATTCTAAATAATAGTTTTGCTGGATAGAACAATCTAGGTTGTAAGTCTTTGCTTTTCATCACTTTGAATACTTCTTGCCAGTCCCTTCTTGCCTGCAAAGTTTCTTTTGAGAAATCAGCTTAAAGTCTTATGGGAACTCACTTGTAGACAACTGTGTGATTTTTATCTCACTGCTTTTAAGATTCTCTCATTATCTTTAACCTTTGGCATTTTAATTATGATGTGTCTTGATGTGTTCCTCTTTGGGTCCAACTTGTTTGGGACTCTCTGTGCTTCCTGGATTAGTATGTCTATTTCCTTTGCCAAATTATGAAATTTTTCTTTCATTATTTTTTCAAATAAGTTTTCAGTTTCTTGCTCTTCCTGTTCTCCTTCTGGCATCCTTATGATTCAGATATTGGCATATGCGGAGATGTCCTACAAGTTCCTAAACCTAACCTCATTTTTTTGCATTGTTTCTTCCTTTTGTTCTGGTGGAATGTTTATCTCTTCCTCATGTTCCAAATCATTGGCATAAATATATTTCCTTTGTGCCCAGTTTTTTACAAGTTCTCTGAGGGAGGGGATCTAAGGAAAAAATCTTATCTGCTTTTTGTTTGCAAAAAGTGCCTCAAACTACATAGTAATTTTTAAAAATTAAAATTGAGTTAAATGATTAATTTATTAATTAGTTTCTAGACATACATAATCCATCTATGAATGAACCAATTAGAGTTGGCCTCTGAAGCACTTCCATAAATGTTTCCTAAATTACTCTACCCTCACCAAGTATCTTTTCATAAAGGACATAGTACACGAAATACGTAGAAAATAAGTGAAGAGAAGAAACCAATAAATGCGTCATACAGGCATTTGCAATTACACTTAAAGTTTCCTGACACTTGACTCATGTGCGTGCGCGTGCGCGCGCGCGCGCGCGCACACACACACACAGGTCAGTCATATTTTATTATTTAAAAAAACAACTCTGACCTCAAATTTAATACAAATAAGCCAAATGATGTAACTGTCAAATTAAAGTGCATCCTCACAATATGATGATAGAAACATATGTTTGGATCACAGGAAGTGACAGTGTCAGGTTCTGCTTGTCAGAGCACATGTAGAATATGGTGATCCGTTTAGGCACTTCCTTTAAAGATATATAAACTCTGGTGTGTTTTACGGGAATGGAACCTAAATGGTACATAAACAATAGTAAAATGAATGATGTGAAGTCTCACACTTCTGAATTATAGGACAATATAGCACAGAGTTTCAATTTTTACCCCATTGTGTCTAATTTTCACATATGGCCTCTAAAACAACCAAGTGAAAGGACCAGAGATTCTGGGAGAACATTGCCATTTATGCATTTATAATAAGGATGTTAAATCACATCTCTTAAATGCACAATGTGAAGAGAGACAATTGTGAAGATTAAAAGAAATGTTAAATCACATCTCTCAAATAGACATTGTGAAGAGAGACAGTTGTGAAGATAAAGAGCTTTAGAAGTTATTCCTTAACATTTTAAATAGGGAAGCAATCAAGAAAAAAAGACCAAAGTAGATGCCATTTAACTTCAAGAAAATCATGATTCTTGACATTTTATTACTGAGAGACTCTGAAATTTGGGTAACCACTCTGGTAAACAAGTTATGCATCTCTAGAGACAGATTCTCAAGGTTCTCTAATATTTGTAAAGTACTGGGGGAAACGTATGAGTAAACCAATATTTTCCTTTTAACTCTTTGAAGAACAACAAAGAATATGCCTAATGAGCTTCTTTTTGATGTATCAGCAGAAGATTTAAGAAATACATGAGAAAAACAATTCATGCTCATGAAATTTTAAAAATGAATGATCTCCTGAGAAGCTGGTGTGTGACTGAGGAATTTCTTCCATCTACTTTGAGAAAATTGTTTCATGCATTGCTGACAAGTGGATTGGATAAAGATGGAGGGAGACAAAGAAATGGCTATTGCTTTTGCTAAAAACTTGCTAAAATAACTGAACTAACACACTGTAAAATTTAAGGCCATGCTGCTTTATGAGAAAGACCTCGTTTGCAGGGGTAGAAATACGGTATTGTTATCTAGGACTAACCACTTGAGCAATTTGGGTAAAAGATACTTTATATCCCTAGACTCAGGACTACTCAGCTACAGGTAATGATGATTACCACTACTGAATTTATCCTTGCTGGGTTGGGTGTATTAACCAGCATCCTTTATGGAATGATAAACTTGAGCATATTACTTAATAGCAATCTTAAGTTTTCTCATGGAAGCAAGTCTCATGGCGCTTGTGTATTTGTGAATATTAAATGTAATAAGGTACTTACTTTGCACATAGCATAGTGCCTGGCATATAATAAGCATTTTGTAAATATGTGTGTACTGTTATTAACTTTTGAATTATACTCTACAGGTGGGTATTATTTAAGGATGGCAGTGACAGTAAAGGAATGGAACCCAGTGAGAAGCCAGAGTCATCAAATACATAACATTTTTTGAACTAGCCAACATCTGCTGTTTGGCAAACTGTACAGAATTTTGCCCATGGAATGATTTCATTTTCAGATTCTGAATTATAAATCAACATATAAAAACAGATTTACCACACAAATTTCAATTTCCAGCTTTTGTTAAAAATGTGAAATATCTGGTAACATTACTTCTACTAACCCATATAGCAACCGTCAGGGTAAAGTTGGAGCTGATCTTTGTAGCAAAGGTTTTCAAGTCAGCCATGCTTTCTACTCTTAACAATACCTTCACTGCCATGGAACAAAGTAAGTGCGCTTCATCTGGTGTTTGCAAAGTTGTTTACCAACATTATTATTTTTCTTAGATTTTCCCATGAGGTTTGCAAGCTGTGATTGAAGTAACAAGATGCCCTCCTTTTTTCTGAACTACCCAGGTCAGTAAAATAAACGTTGTTTTCAAGTGTGTACCATTTCACTTGGATGCCATATTCTGTTGTCTCTTTCTGGACATATACCCTCTGTCAATGCAAAATAATAAATAGAGTGCACATGCATATGTATAGGCACGCATATATGAGAATACATGCATATGTAAGTACATATTTCAACCAATGGTGTGCTTAATGAATCCTAAATAGAAAACGCTAATGAATCTCAAAATATACTGTCCATATGTGCTCAACTTAGACCAATATTCTAAGTAAATTGTTTTCATTTGTTCATTTTTATATGTACTGAGATATGATAGACATATACCACAGTGTAAGTTTAAAGTGTAGAACTTGTTGATTGTGATTACCACTGCATCATTAGCCAACACCTCCATTACCTCACGTAATTATTGTGTGTGTGTGTGTGTGTGTGTGTGGTGAGACTTAAGACCAGTGTCTTAGCAACTCTCAGTATATAAAACAGTATTGTTAACTATAATCAAAATGCTGTGTATTCAATCCCCAAACATTTTTAAATAATGCTAAAATAAAGATGGGAGTCCTGATTTTTTTTGATATCTTGTTTTCTTCTCCTTTGGATATATACTTAGAAATGGGAATGGTAGAACATATGGTAGTCCTGTTTTTAATTTTTTGAAAGAGCTCCGTACTATCTTCCGAAGTTGCTGAACCAATTTACATCCTCACCAAGAGTGTGCAATGGTTTCCTTTTCTTTAGATCCTCACCGACATTTGATACAGTCTTTTTAATGATAGTCATTCTAATAGGTGTGAAATGATATCTCATCAGTTTGCATTTCTTTGATGGTTAGTGATATTGAGCACCTTTTAATGTGCCATTGGCCATCCAGAGTCATCGATGGAAAAGTGTCTATTCATTTCCTCCACCCATTTTTTAGTTGGATTGATTGGGGGGTTGTTATTAAATTATGGATATTTTTAAAATATATTTTAGATAGTGACACTTAACAGATATATGATTTGCAAACATTCTCTGCCATTCTATAGGTTGTCTTCATTTTGTTGGTTTGTTTACTTTGCTGTGCAGTAGTTTTTTAGTTTAGTGTAGCCTCACTTTTTATTTTTATTTTATTTTTTTCATGTATATTTGATGTTATAGCCAAAAAATCATTGCTAAGACCAATGTCAAGGAGAATTTTTCCCGTTCCCTACCCCTCAGGTATTTTGTGGTTTCAGGTGTTATTTAGAAGTCTTTAATCCATTTTGAGTTGATTTTTGTGAGTGTAAGATAGGCATCCAATTTCACTTTTCTGCATATGATTATCCAGTTTTCCCAATATTTTATTGAAGAGACTATTCTTTCCCCATTGAGTATTCTGAGTTCTCTTGTCAAATATTAGTTGACTCTGTAAGCAGGGGTTTATTCCTGGGCTTTCAGTTCTGATATATTGTTCTACGTGTCTATTTTTATGCCTGTATTATACTGTTGTGATTACCATAGCATTGTGGTATAACTTGAAGTCAGGGCATATTATGTCTGCACTTATGTTCTTCTTTCTCAAGATTGCTTCAGTTTTTCAAGATCTTTTGGAATTCCAAAGAAATTTTAGAATTGTTTTTCTATTTCTTTGAAAAGTACCATTGGGATTTTTATAGGAATTGTGTTAAATCTATAGATAGTTTTGGATAGTATGGACATTTGAACAATATGTCATCTTTCATTTCTGATTTTATGTATTGAGACTTTTCTTTTTCATAGTCCAGCTAAATGCTTATCCATTTTGTTTATCTTCACAAAACCTACTTTTTGTTTCATTAATCTTTTCTATTTTTTCTGGTCTGATTTTTTTATTTCCTGTATGATCTCTGTTATTTTTTTCTCTGCTAACTCTGAGCTTAGATTATTCTTCTTGAGTTTTAAATTGAGATTTGAGAGCTTTCTATCTTCATAATATATGTATTTAATTGCTGTGAACTTCCATCTAAGACCTGCGTTTGCAGAATCTCATAGGTTTTTGGTATGTTGTGTTTCCATTGTCATTTGTTTCTTGATTTTTTAAATTTTCTTTTTGAAATCATCTTTGCCCCATTGACTGTTCAGGAGCATGTTGTTTAGTCCCCATATACTTGTAAATTTTCCATCTTTCCTCTTGTTGATTTTTATTTTCATAATATGATAGTCAGAGAAAATACTTGGTATCATGTCAATGTTATTATATTTTCTAAGACTTATTTTGTGGTCTTTATACTATGATCCATCCTGGAGGGTGTTCTGGGTAGACTTGAGAGAATATGTATTCTGCTGTTGTTGGATGGAATGTTCTATATATGTTTGTTAGGTCCCTTTTAACTAAAACATGGTTCAAGTCTATTGTTTCCTTGTTATTTTTTCTGTCTGGTTGATCTACCCACTGCTGAGAGTGGGGTGTTGAAGTGCCCTGGTATTACTGTATTATTCTCTATATCTCTCTTCATCAGTTAGGATTTGCTTAATATGTAGGTGCTCTGATGTTAAGGGCATGTATATTCACAATGGTTACACCTTCTTGATAAATTTATTATATAATGACTTTCTTATATTGTTACTTTTTTTACCTTAAAGCCTATCTATCTGAGGTAAGCATAGCTACTGCCACTTTCTTTTGGTTTCCAGTTCCATGAAATATATTTTCCATCTCTTCAATTCGAGTCTATGTGTGTTCTTAAAGCTGAAGTGAGACTCCTGTAGGTAGCACATAGTCAGTTGGCTCTTGTTTTTTATTCCGTCCAGCTCCTCTACATCTTTTGATTTGAAAATTCAATCTATTTATGTTTTGAGTAATTATTGACATGTAAGGCTTTACTACTGCCATTTTATTAATTAATTATTTCTGGTTGTTTTATAGTTCCATTTTTCCCTTTTCCCTCTCTTGCTGCCTGCCTTTATGGAGTGATGGTTTTCTGTGGTGATATGTTCTGATTTCCTTTGCTTTATTTTTTGTGAATCTACTACAGCTGTTTACTTTGTGGTTACCATGAGCCATACATAAGCCATTTTGTAGATATAAGAATCTATTTCATGCTGAGAGCAACTTATTTTGATCACCATAAAAATTTAACCTTTTTATATTTTTAATGTCACTGTTTACCTCTTTTTATACGGTATGTTAATTAGAACATTAAAATAGCTATGGTTAATATTAACTCTCATTTCCTTTAATTTTATGCTATAGTTAACAGATTAACACACCATCATATTACAAATTTAGTTTTCTCTGTCAGACTGTATATAAAATACAATTTACCCATGCATTTATTACTTTCATGTTACTAATTAGCAATTTTAAATATTAGTTTAAAGAATTCCTTTCAGAATTCCTCATAAGGCAGGTCTAGTGGTGATAAGCTCCCTCAGTTTTTGTTTGGGAAAGTCTTTGTCTTTCCTTTATATCTATAGAATAATTTTGTGAGATGGAGTATTCTCGGCTGGCATTTTTTTCCTTCAGCAACTTGATATATCATCCCATTCTCTTGGCCTTTAAAGTTTCTGCTGAGATATGCACTGAGAGCCTAACGGGGGTTCCTTTGTAGATTGCAAACTTTTATTCTCTTGCTGCTGCTTAGATTCTCTGTTTGTCTTTGAATTTTGACAGTTTCATTGTAATGTGACTTGGAGGGAATCATTTTGGATTTAAATAATTGAGTAATCTGTTAGCTTTATGCACTTGGTTGACTGAGTCTCTTCTTAGGTTTGGGAAGTTCTCAGCCACTATTTCTTTAAATAAACTCCCCACCTCTTCTTTCTCTTCTTCTCCTGGAATTTCAGTGGCTCTGATATTAATTGTTAGATGATATCCCACAGATGACGTAGACTTTCTTCACTCTTTTTCATTCACTGTTTGTTGTTTGTTGTTCTCCTCTGACTGAGTTTCTTTAAAGCTCCCATCTTGTGACTCACTGACTCTCTCTTCTGACCTACTATTCTGCTGTTGATGCTCTATGTTGAATTCTTCATTTTATTCATTAAATTCTGCAGCTCCAAAATTTCTGTTTGGTTCTAACTCTTGGTTGTTACTTCTAACTTTTATAGAGACATAAATATCCTATTTTGTTCTTGTATTGGTTTTCTGATTTCATTGAGTTATCTTTCTCTATTTTCTTGTAGCTTATTGGGTTTCCTCAAAACAACTATTTTGAAATCTTTATCAGGTAAATTGCAAATCTCTATGACATTGGGTTTAGTTACCAGAAGATTATTATGATCCTTCGATGATGTCATATTTTCTTGATTATTCATGTTCCTTGGAGTTTTGTATTGCTGTTCTCACCATTGAAGTAGCAGTCACCTCTAATTTTCATTACCTGCCTTCAGGTAAGAGTCACTTTGCACTGGTCCTATTCTACAAGTTTTCTGTGGCTTCTCTACCTCGTGTGAATACATCTGCTCCATGCTTCTTGCTCCCTCTGGTGGCAGAAATCTTACATTTGTATGTTGTCTCTCTTACAATGCGCCAAGCTGAGTGGTTAAAAACCTCTTTTCCCTAAAGGTAGAGCTGCAGCTCAAGATTTTGGTTTCTTCCTTGCCCACAGGCCCAGACTGTTTTCTGCACGCATTTCTTATCTGTCTGAGATCACTCGGGCTGCCACTCTCAGAAATACACACAAGAAGCTGTGGGGAAGGCGTGGATTTGGCACGCAGGGTGTTGGGGTTGACGGGCCAGTTGGAGGTATTTTCAAGCGAGGTTATCAGAAGCTCATGGTTGGATTTCTCACTGGAGTCCAGACTAACAGGAACTGCATCCCTTGAATGGCCTCTGATAGTCTTACAGGCCTCTTTCACTCTCTCTCCTTCCCCACAATTATTAAGGTCCTGCTTATTTTTCTGGGTGCTGCAAGAGAGAAGTAAGTTTCTTCAGCAGCATCCCACAAAACCAGGGAAGGAGACACTCATCACTGCTCTCCACTTTCTCCATGGGAGAAATCAACGGCCTCCTCTGCCTCTAGGCTGTGCCACCTCTGGGGGATGGGGGATGCTAGCAAGGCTTCTTCAATGCACTCCATGTCTTTAAACATTACAAACCACGCACGCACACACACACATTTCTTTTTTCTTTTTTTCTAACTGAGTGCTGAACCTTCTCTTTTGGAAACCTCGACTTGTACAAAGGCTCTCATCCACAGATGTCTGCCCAAGTCAGTGTTTTCAGTTGATCCCGGACTGCAGCTGAGAGGGGGCGGAGCCAGTACACGGGCTCCTGCTGGTTTCATGCCTTGTCCTGGGGTCTGGCTGCGTCTTACCCGGTGCACAGGTGTATGAGATTCCTTCTGGGCACCCTGGCATATCGTGCTGGATCCTACGACTCCCACAGAGGTGCTTTCGTTCATGAATGGATGCCAAAACTTGTTGTTAGAGGAAAGACTAAAACAAAGGATATCATATATTGCCATACTGATATTACCTCTAAGTAAATTGTTTTCAACGATCAAAAATCTTAACCTCCCTTGTCCATGTGAAGGACAGGTCTCCTTCTTTATATATAATTTTAAATCATGCAAATAATTTTGCATATAACTGGTCAATAATTCTGTTTTCTTCAGGAAAATAGACTATAACTTACTAAGTAGTGCGTAAAGAAATAAAGGATTCCTGGGTATGCACAACATTTTTCCTTTAGGAAGCTAATTTTATTCACCTATACTTCTGAATTTCTTTCCCCAGGAAGACATGCTAATGATGCTAACACACACATGCACACACCGACAAGGAGAAATGAGTCAAAATCACAAGAGAGAAAGGCAGCTCGTTATGTAAGGCAGAGCTCAGCAGATACGCTTGCTAACAGGACACAGCTCAGTGAGACAGCTTGCATAAATCCTTACTGAAGTCTTTTAAACATGCTATAAACAAAATCCACATATTTATAATCCTCTGCACGTATACCCATCTTAACTTTCCTTTTAGAATACAAAATCTCTAAAATTATAAAAAGATTAAAAATTAGAAAGTAGTCTTTAGCAAGTTTTCGAATTGCTCTTTATTCTTCAAACATTTATTTTTCAGTCTGAAATAATATCTATGATGACTATCTCTAGTCAATGTATAGACATCCACTATAGAAAGAATTTAACACAGCAGTTAAAAATAATTGTTTCTTCGACTCACATAAGAGGGTTACATAAAGTAAAATGAAATTATTTCCCTAGTATTGATATCTGACAAAATTCTTAGAGATTTTTCAGTAAGTCCTTCTGAGGTAGAAGCAGGGACAACAAAGTTCTCACTACAATGACCACCAAAAGAAAACCAGAGTAAGTCAATTATATCCATATATGAAATACATTGCTAGGATAAGAAAAATAGTATGGCTTTATCTGTGTTTTGTGCTGTGTGCATTTCACAAATAATCTACCTGAAAAATAATTGAGCCATCTAAGATGCTATATGGTAATTACTTAATCTAAAAAATAGTTATGGCCCCTGAAAGAATATTATAGTCGCTCATTTTGCAATGGGAGATAAACTTACAGTAAAATCCCTCATATCCATACTTCAACTGAAAAATTGAAACTAATTTGAAATAATATCATTTATTTGAGATACACAAGATCTGACCTGTTTTTAAATTAACAGTATTTCTGGTCTTTGGATAGTTTTATTCCAAAAGTACCTTTTGCTTCTACCACTTATGTAGCCTGGCCATGCCCTACATTTTTGTTCTTGGTTTTTCTACCATTTATAGAGTAACAAATAGAATATAATAGATCTTTGAATAATAGTAATCTAATGTATTGAAATATTTTTTTTTACCTGCCGAAATATAACAACTGGAAACTATGCCTTCTCAACTATGACCAACTACCACCATTACGTAGCTTCTGTTAAATTCCACATTCCATTCCATACCCATGGTTTGAGTGAGCTTGTCATCATAAAGTTTGGGGGATCCAGGTTATCTGTGCCATGCCCTAAGCAAGCCTCAAGTATTCCAGAAAATGATTTTCTCAAACAGTATTTTGGTATAATTTTAAAATGGATAACGATAAAGTCCCTCGTGAGACAATTCCATTAACTGAATATTTTCATGACTCAGATTAGTAGATAAAAATAATCTACAGCAGTTCTGTGAGATCTTCCACATGAGCAGCTTATTTAATTTTTCCTTCCTCTCTTGTTTTCACATCCCTTCAAAGCACCTTCTGAATTCTTCGACGCTGCGACTTCCTGTACTCTCTTACTGCTAGGTTAATCAGTCCCAGTTAATTCTTCCCTAGCTGCTTCTTGTGTAGCCCTCTCTTCTGCCCCACTATACCATTTAACTCTTTTTTTCTAAACCTCTTTCTACTTCTTTCCCTTATTTGAAACCTGACAAGATAGTGTTTCTCACAAACAGACTCCTATGTGACTCACTTTCCTCCTGGAACATTGATACCACAATCATTCAATGACTTCTTTGAAATTGATGAAGCGTAAATAACCGACTTTTTAAAAAAAATTAAAATATGTTTATTGATTTTAGAGAGAGAGTAAGGGAAAGAGAGAGAGAGAGAGACAATAACGTGAGAGAGAAACATTGATTGGTTGCCTCCCATACACGCCCTGACTGGGGATCAAACCCGCAACCTAGGAATGTGCCCCAGCTGGGAACCCAACCCTCAACCCTGTGGTACACCAATGGCGCTCCAGCCACCTGAGCCACACTGGCCAGGGCTCTACTCTTTTATTTACCTAATTCATTCTCCAGCCTCCAGGATACTGCTAAATTATTCTGTTATATACACTCATGGCAAACGGGTTGTGCTCTTGTTGCTGTTGGTGGTAGTGGCGGTGGTGCTGATAGTTGATGGACCTGTCACTAAAGAGGATAGAAACTTTGTTTTTATTTCATTCACAGCTGTATTGCTAAAGAACCTCAAAGTCCTAGCTTCATAATTTTTTTTACCTTCCACAATGACTTTTATCTTTATTATTAACACTTCAACCTTCCTGTTAAATCCCTTCAATAGCTCAAAACTTACATCTTCAGGACTGTGAACTCAGACCAAATCCTTTGGTCCTCCCTGGTATCTTTGCATATTCAAAACATTGAAAGATGCCCCTACCACCTCTAGAATCCCTACACTTTTTATCTTCTGCCATTCCCACATTAAAATTTACAACTCAGTAACTTTTTTTCTACTTCCACTACTAGGTTGTCCAACGTTTCCAATAAAGAAACTCCATCTGAAGACATTGTACTTACCCATTTTGAGTCTTTAACTACTATTGTACAGAGTTGTATTATTATATTGATTCCCTTATAATTTCATTCAGCTGTCTTTTCAGACCTTTCTAAGTCTCCTGAGTTTTCCAGCTCTACTCCATCCTCCTAACTTAAATAAACTGCCATGCATTCTGCTCCAATGTGGAGACTGAAGCCATCTTATATGTGAGCTTCCTCATCTTCCTTCTTCCGCACTTTAACAGTTTTCTGTATCTACACACTCCTTTATTTTAACTCTATTGACTTCATGAAAGAGTTTCTGGTCTTCCATGCCCTCCAGAGGTTAGGAAGAAATGGACTAAGTACCCACTTCGGAGGGCTTCTATTGGAGAGCTTGAGGCTCACGCAGGTTTTTGCACCTAGCAGGCAAGGGATCTGGAATAAATCAGCCAACAGAGGCTGCAAAGGAGGGAGGAGAGACTGGAGAACAGAGGCAAAGGATAGTGGGAGCCTTCCCCCAGCCTCAGTTGTAGGGAGGCAGCTGCAAAAGACTTTCAGAACCTGGAATGGGACAAGCAAAGAAGGTCCCTGGACATACTGTTCTCCTAGCATGCTGGAGGCTGTAGGCTTCGGAGTCAGAGCTTGTAGGAATCTTAAGTGTAGGGTGTATAATTTTCCCATCATCTATAATTAACAGGCTATTTAGGGGGCTGGAAACCATGGAGTCTTTGCCCAGAAGAGCCTGTGCCACAAATTCACTTCCTTAGGGGTTCTGTGCCCCCCAACCAGGTCCTATATATCAAGTGCAGATGAAGCCAATGCTTCATGTCTGATGGAGAGAGTAAGCCACTTGGTATTCTTCTCTTGCCCACTGGCTTATTAAAGAGAGCCCCCCAAAACCTTAGGAAGCAAGGACACCTTACCAAAAGATCTCTGGCTTCATCCCAAACCTCACAAGTGTTCCAGGATTGAAAACCAGGTTTCAAAATGACTGGGTGATGGCAGAACTGGCAGGTGTCAGCAGGGACCTGGGTCAGTTGGATTTCTATTTCTCTGAATATTTATAAGAATCCATGGTTGAAGGAAGAACATAAGATGCTAAATAATTCCTCTTCCATATGAAGTTTAACATTCTTTGTCTGCCCTTTCATTTCCCTTATCCTTCAGGGTTCTGTTCTAGTATATGCTCAAATTAATCATCATCCTCTCTCCTACTGACACTTTCCCTCAGCCTACCAGAATTTTTCCTCCTATAAAAATAACCTGCACCTTCTCTTGACCCTTTAACCCATTTGAGTTTTTGTCATTTTCTTCTGCTGCTTCCATTGATCAAAAATTTTAAAAGGGCACTGTGTGTGTGTGTGTATGAGCCCATGAAAACACATACTTGTTATGGACTAAATATTTGTGTCTGCCCCAAAGTGACATGTTGAAGCTTAAATCCCCAAGGTGATGAATTTGGAGGTAGGACATTTAAGAAGTAATTAGGTCATAAGAGTGAAGCCCTCATGAATGGGATCAGTGCCTTTATAAAAGAAATAATATCTCTCTTTCCCACTCTCCACTATGTGAAGACACAACAAGGAAATGATTGCAGGAAAACCTGGAAGAGTGCTCTTATCAGACACTGAGTCGGCTGGCACCTCGATCCCGGATTCTCCAGGCCCCAGAAATGTGAGAAATAAACTTCTGCTGTTTAAGTTAACAAGTCTATGGTATCCTGTTATAGCAGCCTAAACTGACTAAGGGACTTGTACTAACTTTTAACTAACTTTCCATTTTTAACTAACTTTCTTACTTCCTCCTCTTATACCCAGCAACCTCTTAGTCTCGGTCCTTATTACCACTTTCCCAAACTATTCTGTTGCCTTCTAAGCGATATCCGTATCTTCAGCTTCTTCCTCCTCTAATATGTTTCACATAACACGGCCAGAATTATTTCCCCAAAGCAACTTTTGTATTCGTCAATTCTGTTGTTTGAAAACCAGTTTAAGCAAAATTTGGAAATTTACTTTAAATACCCTAGAACATGTTGTTGGACCAAAGATAAGGATTTATCTGAGCCTCCAAAAACAGCTGATATTCGAACACTATCAGAGCACCTTAACTACATGTCAGCTAGATTTCCCTTCCCATTCTTGCTTGAAAAATATTTTCTCACTTCATATGAGATTTATATACTTTGCCCGGCCCCCATGGCAGAAAATATGGTTTTGTACATTTCTCAAGCTTTGTACATTTCTTAAGCTTTGTTACTGTACTGCCTGACTCTCTCTTAGCTTCAAGTCCCAAATAGGAAGAGATTCATTTTCTCAATTTGGTGCCCACCCCTAGAATTAATTAAGAGTGACCAAAATTTGGGTCAGATTATAACATCGTTGCTACCATTACAACAATGAATGTAATGGTTTTGCCATCGGGAGAAAGAAAACTAGGACAGATAATCTGAGAGGAAGAGAAGGACCGTTTCTAAAGAAGGAAGTGCGGAAAGAAAAAGCAATGACATCTTCGATGAACATATATTTATGAGCATTTTTCATAAACACTAGTTTTCTTTACTCTCTGTTCAAAGGTTTTTAGCAGCTCTAAATTACCTCGTGGATCTGCACATTTTTTCTAATTTGTGTCAGTCAGTCAACTAGAGCAGCGGGTTCTTACGGTCCTACATGAACCTAATGCCTACTGTCCCGGATATCCTGCCGCTCCCTTTCTCACCAACCACTGGGTAACCACAGGTTGTTTCTTCCGCACGTTTCGTGGGATGCTCTTTCACCAGGCTGCGCAGTATGCTGGCATGATGATGAGGCCTGCAGCGTCGTGGCCAGGATTTGCAATCAAGTCCCGCGGAATCACGTAACCAGGTGAGCTGGGTTTCCATACAGTGCAGTAGCATCTGCTTCACGGGGCTGTTTCTCAGGAGAGGCAACTGTGGAAGGGCATTGTAATTGGCCAGTGGCAGTCACATGTTAGCAAGAGGCAGTAGGTTCCGAAGGTAACACCTAGCAAAGCAAGAAAGCCTTCAGAAGTCTGGAATGTGCTACGGGGGAAAAGGACAAAGAATGCTAGTCTTTGAATATATGCAATTCAAAGACTTCTTCTAGGTAAAGTTAATGGGATTTTAAATATATTTTTTCTTTTTTTTTTTTCCACTCAATGTAAGAAATGTGAAAACAGGTAAAAATTGCCTTGCAAAGACCAAAAGATAAAATAAGTTGATTCATCTTCTATGAGTCTAAGGAAGATGGCAGCTTCCACCCTTCAACTGGCGACGAAACTCTACTATTTGTATTATCCTGAAGTTTTATTATGAGTCCTACTACAGAAAAAGAACAACGCTACTAGCTGAAGGATTCAAGGCAAATCAGCTATTCTCTCAGCCCTCGGTTTCCTCATTGAGTAAAGGCAGGGAGCAACTCAATCATCCATAATGTTTCTTCAAGGTCTAAATTACTATTACACAGAAACCAAGATCTCACAAGTAAAGAAGAAATTTAATATTTATACTGTAATATTCACAACTGTACTAGGCACATTTGGCAACCAAAGTTTAAAATAATTTAACTTAAGATTTGTATATTTGAATTTTCAATGTTGTTCTCCCCAAAAAGTCTTTTCTTTCAGAAAATCAAGGTATACTTTAAGTATTTACAATTTAAAATATATCACTAGACTTCAAATATTAATTAAAAATAAGCATATAAATTGAATTTAACTTACATTTCTGAATTACTAAATTCCACTTTCAGTTGGAATTATTTTCAAAATTATTTTTCTAGAATTATCATTTAATTCAGCTTCATATATAATACTTTTATTTTAATTACCATGCTTTTCTACATGATAAATTAGATAATTACAGAGGGAAAGTAATATTTTCATAAAACATCTTGGAAAATGTACTCTTACAAATATCAAATTATCACTGTCATGATTCATATGCTATAATCTACCTACTGATCTTCATAAAATTAAGGTACTTATATTTTTGTGTTTTGATATTTATTTATGATTTCTAAGTAGAACTTTATTTTAGTTTCAAAGAGAAATGTTGGTATGAATTTTTTAAAGATATATCAAAGTGAAAGTACATATTCAATATGAATGTGAGTTGTTTTCTAAAGTTTAATAAAGTATTGTAGTTGGACTCCTTTACTTCTTGTCCAGTTATTTGCGGGAAGCTACCCAGAGTTCCTTCAGAAAACCACATTGTGTATCAAATGCTGTTTTATAATTAAATATAAACAAGACTTATGTGGAAAAGCATTTGGTATCCTAAAGCAAACAAAACTGTTTGCTTCATCTTACACTGGATCACCAGTGGACAAACAATGATGTTTTAGAGTACTAGGAAAACAGAAACAGACATATAATTCATACATACATGAATTTAATATTTAGTGTTTCAATAACGGGGACACAGGCCCTTCTGTTGTCCCTTCTCGCACTGCGTCAGCAGACAGCACGGAAAGTGTGCGTGTAGGTGATGGGGAAGGCAGTGACACAGAAATACCTACTCTGCCCGCTCTCAGAAACCTGCTGGCCTTGTTCGCAACCATCCTTCCCTTAAGAATTCTTGTTTCTTATCACCTTTGTTTCTTCATGCCTTCCTTGAAATATGAAGACTATAGTTCATAAAATAAACTATGAAGGAGAAGACTTATAGGTTGCACATATTTTCAGGAGCCGTTGAACACCATGAAAATATAATAAATAAAGTCATAGTCAGCTAGGAGCAGCAGAAAATGTTCTCCATAATCTGTAGAGATGACCTGTATTTTTTACAAATGAAAGAATGAAGATTATAATGATTTTCTACTTGGTTTCATGGTGTTTACAGGACTCTTAGATAAAGACAATCAATTCCAATAATGTTTTTGAAAGGCAACAAGACAGTCTGCACATTTTTCTCTTTTCTCGCTCCTTTATATTTTGTTTTTTATTTAGAAAAACTGCTTAGCATAAAATAGGGCACTCAAAAGATATTTGTTAAACAAATTTCAAACATACAAAAAGCAGAAAATAGTACATGATATATACACATGGACTCACCACTGAGATTAAACACATGGTACTATTTTGCCATATTTGCATCAAATAAATCTTTTTAAAAATTGTAAATAAGATATAAAATATTTCAGAGCATCTGAACCCATGCCATATTCCTTCTCCCCCCCATTAGCCACAACTCTGAAATGGGTGTGCATTATTCTTTTTTTCCACATTTTTTATTGTTGTTCAAGTACAGTTGTCTCCATTTTCCCCCTAACATGCCCTCCAACCCTAGCCATTTCTCTTTAATTATAAATTTGCACTTTGGAGTGATTTTCGATACAGAAAAACTTCTGGTTCATGCATATGTTTCCCTTAAAAATCAGTGTCTTTTTTCCAAAGACTCTTAGTTACAGAATTGACCTCCTCTTGCACCAAGGAGCATAACTGTTTAAGAGAGTAAAATGTATTACTCAGATGGATTTAGTAAAAATGAAAAAAAAAGGTTATGACTTTCTCATAATACCTAAGCACTGGCTAAAGAGTTTAGCAGGGTCCTTGGCAGCAGGGAAACACTAATGAATTTTCAACATCTGAGAGGGCCAAATACTGGGCATAGCTTTCCTCATGTAGTCTTTGCAGCAACCCTGTACAATGGCTATTACGGCCCATTTTTTATATCTAAGGAAACTATGGCTCAGTTATAATACAAGGTAGGACCCAAAAAAGGGAATTTATTTATTAACATTGTATATTTATTTTTGCCTGTTTAAACTTCAGTCACATTCAAAGTACTCTCAATTTGATGCTATACACCTATCGAGATGTTTTTTTCCACTGTTCAAAACAGTTTTTGAACTCACTGATTTTGATGCCTTTTAGTGCTTCTGCCATTTTTTGTTTCACCTCTTTCATATCAGCAAAACGTTTGCCTTTGAGGACTTTTTCATCCTGAGAAACAAACAAACAAAAAAGTCGCTTGGGGCAAGATTGGGTGAATAGAGAGGGTGAGGTAGGGGCTGGTTCATGAAATTTTTGGTCAAAAACTGCTAAATACTTAGCGCAGTATGGGCAGATGTGATCCTAAATATCCATCATGAAATGGGCAAACATGCTGAAAGAGTCAAAAAAAAAAATTCAATGAATCCAAACACAGCCTCTCACAACACCACCAGCTGGTACACTGATACAGATGGGTTCCCAGAACACTCACCTAGCAGGGGAAGCCTGCACTACAAGGGGCCCACCTGTACAAGATAACTCTGGGTTTTTGGGGTCCCCCTTCATAAATTACTTAACGCATTAAGTTGTGCAACCAGTAAGTACAAAAGCAGGATTGTGATTCAGATTTCTGTACTCCAAAATTCCTATTTGTTCACAAACACTACTGGCTTCCAAGTCTTCATATTTCTCCCTTTACTAAGTGTGCACATTAAAAATCAAATAAGCAACTTTGTTCTGTTTATGCTGAAAAATTGTAGAAAAGCAAAACAGAAAAAAAAACAGAAACACCCAAACTTTATTTTCTGCCAGAGTAAGAGATAAATATAATCTCACATACTGTTCAGATTCCAAATTAAATACAACAGTTGATATGGAGCAATAAGTGAAAAAAAGAATCAAAAGACATGCAGATAGAGTACCAAGGAAACTTAGAAAATACCAGCAAAAATTCATTTCTGCAAATGAGAGGCTCACCCTGAAAGAGCAGGGTGCCTACTTACAACAGATAAAGGAACCGGGGCTAGCAGGACTGTTGGCAGGAAGCTTAATATTAAACTGTTAGTGAGGCCATGGGGACGGCATTGTTCTCATATATTGCTGGTGGGAGCACAAATTGTGAAGACAATGTTTAAAAATGTATCAAAAATCCAAATAAAATACCCTTTGATCCAACGGTGTCACTTCTGGTTCATTTATGTGTAGTATGCAGGCACACATAAATGAACCACAAAAATTTACATATCTAAAGAATGATTTTTAAATTATAATAGCAATAAATTAGGGATAATTCAAGCATCCATCTGTTGACTATCACTTCATGGAAGTGTGGTACTTATCCATATGCCATATTATGAAACTGTAAAAAGAGATAAGGAATTCCTCCATAAACTACAGGGTGTGGCAAAGTAGAATTATAGTTGCAAAACTGTAAACCTACTTTTGCAATACCCTGTATATTAAGTTTCGCATGTTATATTATTAAGGGGAAAATAGTATGTGTAAGAATTGCTCCAAAGAAAGTAAAATACTTAGGTATAAATCTAACAAAACATCTACAAAATCCATGTGCTAAATTACAAAATGCTGGTGATAGAAAGAAGACCTAAATAATTGAAGAGACATGACACGGTTATGTATTGGAGGTTCCACACGGTAAAGTGTGGTTCTCCCCATACTGATCTATAGATTTACCACAATCCCTATCAAAATCCCATGGTTTTCTGTAGACATACACAAGTTTATTCTAAAATTTATGTGCAAAAGCAAAAGAATAGCTATTTTGCTATTTTTAATTATTTTATTATTGTTCTATTACAGTTGTCCCAATTTTTCCCCATTGCTCCCTCAGGCCCGGCTCACCCTCTACCCAACTCCCACAGTCAATCCCCACCCTGTTGTCCATGTCCATGGGTCATTCATTCATGTTCTTTGACTAGTCCCTTCCCCTTCTTTCCACCGTTATCCCCCTCTCCCTCCCCTCTGGTTGCTGTCAGTCTGTTCTTGCCTCCGTGCCTCTGGTTCCATTTTGCTCATTAGTTTGTTTTGCTCATTAGATTCCTCTTATAGGTGAAATCACATGGTATTCATCTTTCACCAACTGGCTTATTTCAATCAGCATAATATTCTCCAGTTCCATCCATGCTGTCATGAAAGTTAGGAGTTCCTTCTTTCTGGTGTGTAGTATTCCATTATATAAACATACCACAGTTTTTTGATCCCCTTATTTACTAATGAGCATTTAGGCTGTTTTCAGACTTGGCTATTGTAAATAACACTGCTCTGAACACAGGGATGTGCAGGTTCCTTTGAATTGGTGTTTTGGGAGTCTTAAGGTATAATCCCAGCAGTTGAATCACTGGGTCAAAAAGCAGTTCCATTTTTAGTTTTTTTAGGAAATTCCATACCGCTTTTCACAGTGGCTGCACCAGTCTGCATTCCTACCAACAGTGAGCCAGGGTTCCCTTTTCTCTACAGCCTTGCCAGCACTTATTTTCTGTTGATTTGTTAATAGTTTTTTGTTGAATTGTTCATTTTGTTTATGTGGTGTATTATGTTTATTGATTTGTGAATACTGCACCTTCCTTACATCTCTGGGATGAATCTCACTTATTCATTGTGTAAGATCTTCTTAATGTATTGCTGGATCCAGATGCCAATATTTTGTTTAGGATTTTAGCATCTATGCTCATCACAGATATTGTACTGTAGTTTTCTTTCTTTGCATGTCTTTACCTGGTTTTGGAATTAGGAAAATACTGGCCTAATAAAACAGTTTGGGAGTCTTCCCTCTTCTTGAATTTTTTGGAATAGTTTGAGAAAGGGGTTAGTTCTTCTTTAAATGTTTGGTATAATTCTCCTGTGAAACCATCTGGTCCAGGGCTTTTGTGTGCTGGAGTTCTTTGATTACTGCTTCAATTTCACTAGCTGTTATTGAACTATTCAGTTTTTCTGCTTCTTCTTGATTCAGTATTATAAGATTGTATATTTCTAGAAATTTGTACATTTTGCCCATGTTGTCCAATTTCTTAGCATATAGTTTGTAGTAATTTCTTACAATCCTTTGTATTTCTGTGGTGACTTCTTTTTCATTTTAGATTTTATTTATTTTGGTCCTCTCTCTTTTTTTCTTCATGAGTCTTGTTAAAGGCTTGTCAATTTTGTTTATCTTTTCAAAGAACCAGCTCCTGGATTATTGATCCTTTGAATTGTTTTTTTTAGTCACCATGTCATTTCATTCTGCCCTAATTTTTATTCTTTTCCTCCCTTCTACTCACTCTGGGCTTTGTTTGTTGTTTTTCCTCTACTTCTTTGAGAGTAGGGTTAGATTGTTTATTTGAGATTTTTCTATCTTCTTTAGGCGGGTCTATATTGCTATGAACTTCCCTCTCAGAACTGCCTTCACTGTGTCCCATATGCTTTGGACTGCTTTGTGTTCATTTTCATTTGTTTCCACAATCTTTTTGATTTCTATCTTGGTCTCCCTGTTAACCCATTCATTATTTAATAACATATTATTCAGTCTCCATGAGTTTGAATGTTTTTGAGTTTTTCCCTTGAGGTTGGTTTCTAGTTTCAAGCCATTGTGGTCTGAGAAAATGCTTGATATGATTTCAATTTTCCTGAATTTGTTAAGACTTGTTTTTTGTCCTCCCATGTGGTCTATTTTCAAAAATATTCCATGTGTATCTGTAAAGAATGTATATTTTGCTTCTTTGGGGTGAAAGGTTCTGTATATATCAATTAAGTCCATTTGACCTAGAGTGCTGTTCAATGCCATGATATCCTTGTTGATTCTTTGCTTGGAAGATCTATCCATTGTTGACAACAGGATGTTAAATTTCCCTATGATGAGTATGTTGCTGTCGATATCTTTCTCCAAGTTTTTCCTTATATATTTGGGTGCTCCCATGTTGGGTGCATATATGTTTACAAGGGTTATATCTTCCTGATGGATCACTCCATTAAGCATCACATTGTGTCCTTCCTTGTCTCTTTTCATGGCCTTTGCTTTGAAGTTTATTTTGTCTGATATAAGTATTGCTACCCCCGCTTTTTTTTCATGTCCATTACTTGGAAGGGTTTTTTTTTTTCCATCCTTTCACTTTCAGTTTGTATCGATCTTTTGTTCTGAGCTGGGTCTCTTGTAGACAGCATATACGTGGGTCATGTTTTCCTATCCACTCAGCTACCCTATGTCTTTTGATTAGACCATTTAATCCATTTACATTCAAGGTTATCATTGATAGGTACTTATTCATTGCCATTTTTTCCTTTATATCTGTGTTTCCCTCTCCCTCTCCATCTTCCTGAAGCAGTCCCTCTAGCAACTCTTGCAATGCTGGTTTGGTGGACACATACTCCTTAGCCTTTTTTTTTTTTTTTTTTTTTAAATAGGAGCAGTTCACAAATTTGTGTGTCATCCTTGCACAGGGGCCATGCTAATCTTCTCTGTAGTGTTCCAATTTCAGGGTATGTGTTGATGAAGCAAGCACTATTTTGCTATTTTGAATAGCGATACAATTTTGATAGAGAAGAATAAGTGTAAAGAATTACTATACTGAAAGTTAAGGCTTACTATAAAGTTACAGTACTATAAAGCCAAGCATACAGCAGCAGTACTGGCAGAGAGATCAACACATACCAAGGAACAAAATAAGAAACCCAGATATCACCCCATACCATTAATAGCCAAATGATTTTGATAAAGGCACACAAGTGATTCAACAGAGGAAGGATTATCTTTCAACAAATGGTGCTTGAGCAACTGGACATCCACAGGCAAAAAAAAAACAAAAAACTGAACATCAACATAAAGCTCACATTTTAATCAAAAATTAACTCAAATTGGATCATAGATTTAAATATAACACATAAAACCAACACTTTCAGGAAAAAAATGATAAAAGAAAATATTCAGGACATAGGAATAAAAGAGTTTTTAGACTTGAAACCAAAAAAGGAAAAAAAATGGCAAATTAGATCTCATCAAAATTAAAAACTTTTACTCTGTGAAAATCTATGTGAAATTCATACCAAGATCAGCAACAGGAGAAAATATTTGCACTCTGCATATCATACAAATACCTTATATCTAGAATATGTAAGGAATTCTTAACATTCAACAGTAAAAACCACAAAAACAAGAATCCAATTATTAAATGAGCAAAGACACAAAAAGAGATATCACCAGAGGTAACACTCAAACACATGCTTAAATCACTAGCCATCAGGGAAATTCAAATTGAATCCACAGTGAGATGTTACTTCGCAACTATCGGAATAACTAACAGATAGAGGGGTAACACCAAATGCTAGCACTCATGCACTGGGGAAGTAAAATAGTACATTGATTCTAGAAAATAGTTTGGCAGTTTCTCGTAAACCTAAACATGCATGCACACACCATATCACCTAGGATTTTACTGTCAGGTATTATCCCAGAGAAATGAAACCTTACCTGAGGACTAAACTCTGTACACAAATGTGTTTAACAGTTTCATTTGCAAGAGCCAAAACTTGAAAGCAACTCAAATGTCCTTCAATAAGTAAATGGTTAAACAAACTATGATACACACTTACTGTTCAATACTACGCAGCGATGGAGAGGAACTAACTACTGATCCGTGTAGCAGCTTGGATGGCTCTCAAAGGGAATATGATGAGTGAAAAGGCCAATCTCAAAAGGTACAGACTGTAAGATTTCACATATATAACATTTTTGAAATAAAATTTTTGAGATGGAGAACAGATCGGTGGTTCTCAGACTTCACCAATTTTATACAAACGCATGTAAAAGTGGTTTAAATGCGAACATGCTCTGTCGACCGCACCCACGCGGATGTGCTGGATTCGGCACAGTGCTGTGTGCCGTGCAGCGTGTCACCAACAGGGAAACAGGATGGGGTGGGGGTAGGGACCTCCCTGTACCATTTCTGCCATTTCCTGGGCGTTTATAATTATTTCAAAATAAAGCTTTTAAAAACTGGGTAACACTGCGCGTGTAATATAGTACTGTTCTGTGGGAGACAGGGAGGCAGAGAAAGTAACATCCACATTCGGTGTTGCTTCTGTGTGCAGCATCAGTGTGCACCAAGGAACTCCAGGGGGACATTAATAACCGTGGCTACCTGACTGCGTGTTGGCAGGGAACTGGAAAAAGTACCATTTAAAAAAAATTTTTTTGAACTATTGCCACCTATTTTTATTTTAAAAATTAAATCATTATTACTCTATGCAGAAAACATAATGATAATGATCATGCATTATCTCTACCATTCATAAATAGATATTCAACACCAAAACAGGTAAAATGACATAACCTTGGATTTAAGGCCACTATTCGAATTTAAGTAGGGCTACCTTACACAAATTTATATCATCACTGTTTTCTCTCTCATTTTCTGTGAATTTAAGGAAATTTGACCATTGGTTGGTGCTTGACTTGAAAATGATGCTCATAAAACACTGCATTTGCTCCCACCAATTTTACCCAGGGGCCAACGGGAATCTGTCGCTTTTGGATCTGCAGTCCTGGGGTTTCGGCAAATGCAAAGCATTGTTCCCTTGGACTTTAGAAAGAGAAAACCCTAAAGGGATGCTTTAAATAACCTCCACACATTGGAATAAAACATGCCTTTCTGTGCCTTGTGTTTCTTGAGAAATAGAAGTGTGGTGCTATTTGTACATTTCCCCTCTCCTCAAAAAACTAAAAATAAAGAGTAACCAAAAACACAGAGAACAAGAAAAATGTGCACGCCAGAACTCAAAAGACTTCTTGAAGATAGTCAAGAGCAAATAAGGGGCCTCGATAAAAAATGCACAGCAACATCTAATCACAATTTATTAATGCTACATGCGAAAGTAGAATTCCAGCCACCTCGGATACTAGTGAAAATCAATAAATGTCAACGTGTGTAGTGCTGCTGGGGTGGACAATCTGCCTTTTTATTTATCTGCTAGAACAGAGACAAGAGAAAGATGGTGACTTGGGCCCATAAAATATTAGAGATGCTCTGAGGTTATCCACGTTCAAAACTGCATTATTCTGCTAAGTTTAAGAGCCATTTTCTATGCATCTAAATGTTATCTATCAGAGTTTATTCCAATAGAAGCTGCCTATACATTTGCCTTTCCAATTGCTTCTTTTACTTTATCTACAAAGCAGTGGCCAGTTCAGCCAATATTTACAGGAGAAAGGCACAGGTTTTAAGGAACTATGAAAGCAACTTAAAGAGCTCTAAAGTAGTGATATTTTTAAGTACACATGGGAATACACAATTGTGTCAGCAATTCCACAGTCCGGCATTATTAAGGAAAGTCAAATGTCTTGAATTTCAGTGAAAGCGGCCCAGCGCGGCCACGGCCACGCAGAGCATGTTTGGGAAGGGTGCCCTGAAGTGGAAACGTGCCCGGGAGCCTGTTCCTTTTGCTTCCATTGAGGCCATTGTCATCGCCAAGGTGCCTTCCAAGTTGCAGGACGTTCAAAGGAGTAATTAAAAGCCACGGCTAAGCCCCAGGCACTCTTCCCCCACACCCAGTCGGCCACCCCCGCACCCCCTCAGGGCTCTGCTCCAGTGCCCCTTCGTTAGAGAGGCCTCCCTTGACACTGCTCCCTGAAGGAGCGTGCAGGGTGTCCTGTTCAGGTTCTTCACAGCACCCTCACCATCGCACACTATGTATTTTCTTGGTTATTGTCTGAGTGTCCTCAGGAATGTCAGCTCTCTGAGCACAGGGATCAGACAGCTTGGTTCGCTTCTGTGTGTCCAGCATCTGAGGGGAGAAAAAAGTGACACAAGACACCCTCCTGTTTAAACCTCACAATGCTTCTGTAAGTAGGAAGACGCTAACCAGTCTAATCAGTGGGTGAGTGGGGAACTCAGACGCGTGTCTCTCAGCTCTAAATTCCGTGGTTTTTTTTCTAGCATATCACACAGCCTCTCAGTTTGATAATGTTACTTTGAATCTAGAAGTGTTTATCAAATCTTTATGGCAATGGGACATTGGGAAGGCTAATTGTCTATCTAAACATAGCATGTATTTTTTTATTGATTTTGTTACATAATTCCTCCTTCATGTGCACAAGGAAGAGCCCTTTTTCAGAACGACATCAAAATATGTAAGCATTTGTGTAATCAGGAATAATACGGAAACAACCAAAAAAAAAAAAAACTTGACACTTCTCAGGATAACCCTAGGTCCTGATACGAAGACATCAATAAATCTATGAAGTTAACCAACCACATAACAATTTAGCAAACATTTACTGATTATCTTTTCTTGGTCAGACCCAACGCTAAGACCATGTTGTTTCAAAGAGGACCAACTGATGGTCCACACCCTTAAAAGAGTTAAATGCACTTAAAGATACAAACTATAAACATAATTTCAATACAATAGAATTAGACACCATTATAAATTGCTATAAAAGCAAAAGGAGTAGTAATCCGTTCTGCCTGGGAGAGGAGAGGAGTGGCAGTTTGACCTACATCTCAGGAGAGGGGTAGGCCTTCCGGGTACAATAGCAACAGAGGGAGTAGCACGTAAACAGAGCCGGGAAGGGGCACACGAAAATGCAGCCCAACGACTAGGACATTTAATGTGGATGAGCATCGTAGTGCTACCTAAATGCTGTCGAGCAGGTTCAATGAGATAACACACGTAAAGTTGTCATCTCAGAGCCTCACAAAATGGGGAACAAATGCTGGATTTTGTCTTGGAATGGAGGGTTTAGGACTTGTATGTATCCATTATTCCAAAAGAAGGAAAATGTCTCCTGGTACCAAAATAAATCGACTGTTTATCAAATAAAATTATGTACCTGAGTATACATGTCGCGGAGGTGCGTGGCATGTGATTTTACAGAGCTGTGTTCAAAACCAGAGACACCAGGCAGCATTCTCATCTGATGCCTTCAGTGAGAACCAACAGACATGACAGAAAGCTTAAGAAGTAAGGGACCGATCCTGTATTTAATTAGAACCAGCCATGACACGAACTTCCCTTCCTTAGATAGCAAGTTGATCTTACAGAGAAGAAGGTTTGAGTTTGGTTTCTTTTTCCATTACTCATGACCTCAATCCTTAAGGAAATGGCAAGGTAATTGAATTCTCCCACACTCGTTTGGTGGTGTCAATGACAAATGATCAGAAATATTGCTGCTTCCGTCCCACTGAGTTTCTTATTGGTCCTTGCTGCTTCTTCCCCTGACTTGCTTCTCCTTCTCTCCACTCAGCCTCAAGAAATTACTTGATGTTGGAGCGATAAAGCCTGTCAGGGTAGAAGTAATCTTCTGTCACAGTCTTTCCCTTTTTTTCCTTGTCTGATGGTTCCCCCTAAAAAATCTTCAGCTTGATCCTTTCATGGCAACTTCGTACTTCTGCCAACACTAATTGATTCCATTGTTTGTGCCAGTCAGCGCAAGAAAATGGTAATTTTCCTTTTCTTTACATCTTACAATCACCTAATGAGGAGTTCTAATGCTGGGCTTTTGAATTACACAATAAACAAAAATTTCCCGTCATTTAACATTTGTTCAAAGACTTACTGCTGGGTCCACAAGAGCAGAAGAAAATAAAAAAAGAAGAGAAATGTGTACTTATCCAGTGAATTCAATCACTGCAAACAAAATCTACATTAATTATTCAGGCCACCAAAATCTGTTGTTATTGTTGCACTAATGCCTAAGTGATTTGTAAAAATTATCCTACCCTTATATGGAAGCTTGGCCTTTGATGACATAGATGTGCCTGACAAAAATCCTTTGTATTCTAATTGAAAAATTGCTTGAGTTATTTTGCAGATTAGTAAAGACACTTTGGGTGGTTGTTTGTCTCCCATATCTGAGAGGATGTAAGGGCTTCATCACATAGAACAAGGATCGGAAATCACGATCTTCCGGGCCAGAGTGAGGTCTCACGCCGGTAAGATTGTACAGTCTCTGCCTGTGTACCTACCCACATGTGGGTAGGGCCTCATAAAGAATTTAATAAAACTCTTGTCTGTTACATTTTAAAAATGGTCTAAATGATAAGTTTTATGTTATACATATTTTACTACATAAAAAAATAAAATATCAAGTCCAAGGAAAATATGCAAACACACAAAGACTCAAAAATAGATAATTTCATGGTGTCCAGAGATTCCCTGAAGGCCACCTTTTTCTTTCTGGAGATTTAGAAATACCTCACAGAAACTCTGAATTTAATAGATGGAGCAAAGACAGTTCTTTGATTATGTCTACACGGCACACAAGAGAATGTTTGGCAATTATCTGGATAGTCTCATCAAAATGGTGCAAGAGAAATAATTTAGATTCCTGAACAGACTTCCAGCTAAGATTTCTAATTTGACTGTGCCCCCCAGTGGTTCTCAACAGAGTCCATTTTGCTCAGCTAAGGACATGTGCCAATAATTTTAGGGTGTCTGATGGGGAAGAGAGTTTGCTACTAACATCTAGAGAGTAGAGACCAGGGCTGCTGGTAAACACCCGAAAACGCACTAGACAGCCCCACAAAAAAGAACTCTTTGACCAAAATGTCAATAGTGCCAAAGCTGAAGTCCCCTGGTCTATACTAAGTCACTCAAATAATTTCTATGAGAAATGGTTGGCCGCCTCCAAAATTGATTTTATAGAAGAACAAGGAAAATGTAGAGAAGCATTCATTTAACCCAAATAAATAATCTCTCTTTTTTTTGATCTTTGTGGAATGCAAGTAATCTGGCCAGTCTCTCCACCCTGCAGGGTGAGGCCGAGCAGTTGCTATAGTGAATATCTCTGCTTTATGAATACCACTGACTAACACGAGTGATCAGAAATGAAACAGACTGGATTAAATGCAGACTAAGTGACCTTTAAAAGTATTTTATTGCCTCTGGACAGTGGTTTGGGTCATTACGGACAAATAACTATTCAGTAAACACGTGTGGCACTTGGGACTGCCATGAGTCCACCAGAGTCCTCCTTCCCCCTCCCAAGTAGGTATTAGCCAGACACCTTTAATAGGGAGGAGTCTTCAGTGATCACGAAAAAATATGCCTATGGTATCTAAAAAAATTTAAAATCTCACAGAAACACATGGTATAAAGTACAAGCATACTGTTATCTAAGCAACACTTATTATAATGTAATCCTCCTAAAAATCTTTTCAAGGTAGATCGATTATTTATTTTTATTTATCTTGTTTTTCCTAACACCAATTATTCCCCCGCTTCCGCCTCCATCCTCCTCCCTTCCTCCTGCAATTACCAAACTGTTGTCTGGTCCATGAGTTCTTTTAGTTACCCTTATTGGCTCGATCCCACCCACACCCCAGTGCTCCCCAGAGAAGCCCACTGATGGATAGAGGGCAGGCTGACAGCTTGAGGTAGATCTCGCCGCCCCGTTCTAGAGACGGGAAAACTGACATTTATAGAGGTTGAATAGCTTGCCCCAGATTGCATACTAATCAGAGCTTAAAAACAGGATTTTAAACAATTCTGTTCTGACTCAAAATTCCATGGTCTTTGGGTAGACACCTGGCCTGTTCTGTCTGAACAGAAGGAGGCCATCGTCTGCTTAACACCGACCATGCCTGAGCCCTGTCTGGACTGAGCACTTCCACACAGTGTCTTTCCTCATAACAAATCTGTAAATAAGAACTGTTTTCTCCACGTTAACAGATGAAGAAAGTAATGCTCCATGGGTGAAGTTCATACAACTGACAAGTGGCAAATCTGGAATTTGAACCAAGGTCAACGTGGGTCTGATTGTAATTCCAAATTTACTAAACTTTCTGTCTCATGCATTTTTAGTATCAACTAAAACTGGGTGATAATAATCAAAGACAGAGGGCAAAAAATATTTTGAGCAGAGTTTTCTTCAATGAGTGTTTGTTTTTTATCCAGAACTGAGGAGATTGCACAGCCTTGCAAAGTCAGTACTGAAATGTTTATTACTGAATGAAAGCAAATCTTTATCTACTCTAAATACATTGTTTTTTAAGTCAGTTTTCTCACCACTGATAAGTTTTTGAGTTTAGGATCTATTGGTTTTCTTGTTTGTGGTAGTGTTTAGGATGGGAAGGTAGGTAAAGAAGGAAAGAAAAATAATGTAAAGTTCTTGGCAAAGGGGCTGTGCTAATAAAATACACAATAGTAAAAAAATAAAAAAATAAGTATGAATTTAACAATTTTATCTATATTACATAGAAACAACCCTAATATTTGAAAACATCCTGTTACTTGCCTGAATTTCCTTTTCACTCAGAAGTTTACTCCATGTAAAAAATAGGCATAATATCCCAAGTACTCAAGTTTTTAACATACACATCTCTCAGTAACTTTCCGTAAAAGGGAAATACCTCCTCTCATGAATTACTCATCATAGCAGAAGCATCTATATTTAATACTGCCATATCCAGCAGTTTAAATGTACATTTTGATACATAGCAACAGCCCTGGAAGAGGTCAGTGGGCCCGGTGTGTGCCCAGGTTGGTCAAGATGGTAGTCAGACAGGAATTTGGGAGGAAACCAAGAAGGAAACCTGTGTTCCCTAGATACAACATTGTACTTACAAATAAACCCCTAAAGTGTTTTAATGTTTCATATTAGCACTCAGAAACAACATTCTCAAAGACTGAGTGAAACAGACCTAATAGTGTGGTTTCCTTTCCAAGTCTGAATACAGATTATTCAACTGGGGCTGTTGCCATAATCTCTAAACCACAGAACCGGATGGAACTGTTGTCACACCTTGTTCACGATCATGATCACAATACTAACATAATAGTAATAAAAAAGCAATTATTCCTACGTTCTGATAGTATTATGAGGACTAATGCTGGAGGTCGATTTTTTTGCAGCAGTCCCCAACTTTTTTGGCACCAGGGACTGGTTTCGCAGAAGACAATTTTTCTACGGATGGTGTGGGTGGGGGAAGGTTTCAGGATGATTCAAGTGCATTACATCCAAGCTCACCTGTCCTGAACAGGCCCTGAGGGTAGGGGTCCATGGCCAGAGGGTGGCAGGCCCCTGCTTAAAGTGTGTGGCTCAGAGTAAGTGCTCAATAATGCTTATTCCCTCTTCAAACTTTGCCCCTTTTAAAACAATGCAGTTAAATTCTCAGTAATGTGCCCTCGCTAAAATCCAACTCTAAGCATGATTGTATATGGAGGAAAAGAAAGACTTTAAGCCACGTTTTGTACCCTAGAAAGAAACCTACTTGGACACTGACACAATTTATTTCACTTCAGCAAGTCAGGTAGAAAACTAAAGGGTAGGCCCTGGCTGGTGTGGCTCAGTGGATTGAGTGCCAGCCTGCAAATCAAAGGGTCACTGGTTCAATTCCCAGTCACAGCACATGCCTGCATTGCAGGCCAGGTCCGTAGTTGGTGGTGTGTGAGAAGCAACTACACCCTGATGTTTCTCTTTCTCTCTTTCTCCCTTCCTTCCCTTTTCTCTAAAAATAAATAAATAAAATCTTTCAAAAAAAACCTAAAGGATAACATCTTTTCTGAAGTCAGATCCTTTGATTCTTATTCTCAACCTAGGCTTAGGAAACTCAACAGTGTCTTCAGTCTTATGGCTGGGTGCCAAGAAACTGACAAACATTTGTAATAAATAATTTAAATTACTTTCACTTAAAAAAAAAACCTATAACATATTTTGGGAATAAAAAACAGGTAAGGGTGCCCTGGCTGGTGTGGTTGAATTGGTTGGAGCACCATTTCATAACTGGAAGGTTTCGGGTTCAATTCCTGGTCAAGGCACATTCCAAGGTTGTGGGTTTGATCCCTGGTCCCAGTGCATATGCGAGGCAACCCTTCGATATTTCTCTCTCACATCAATGTTTCGCTCTCTCCCTTCCTGTCTCTTTAAAAGCAATGTCCTTGGGTGAGTTTAAAAAAAAATAGGGAGAGGATTTTCATGAAATCAGAAGGCTGCTGGATCACTGCTCAAGGATATTGTCTCTCACCTTTTGCCTTTGATTAAATAGTCATTTGTGTTTGTAAAAGATACCTACATAATATGTAAATGTGTTTTGTGGGTATGTATACATATTGATAGAAGAAAGTCAGGTTGGCTAAGTGAAATATCTTACCACAGAAATCATGCCACCTGCCATCTGTTGACAATTATTTCTTGGCTTTATTCATTGTCTTATCATTTGTTCTGTATTTTTAAATAATTATATACAGGGGTCACCAAAGGTAAGTTTACAGTTGTTCATATGGAAAAATAATACAATAATTAATAAATAATAATGAAAGAATAATCTCATTTACTCACAACTGTAAACCTACTTTTGCCCACCTGTGCATATGTATTTTTTTCCAAAAGACCAAGACCTTATTTGGAAATGATGTAAAAACTGAAGCTAACTCTGAGGGTCATGCTTTACTGATTCCGATCCAGAGGTAAGCCATTTGTTTCAGGGCAGACTGAAAATATGAAGCATCCAAGATAAAGCATGTAAGGAGAAACATTTAACCACTGCTAAAGCTGAGACATGAATATCATGCAAACGATTCAAGAAAAAACAAACTATTGTAAATTAAAAAGCACGTTTTCTCATTTGCAACTTTTATGTTGGTTTTGTTTTGGTTGATTTTTTTTAAAATATATCCTTAGGAAATATCTGGTACCTTATAAGTAAGCTATGTTTTGTTGTAGAACTTTATCCATCAAAATGTGCATGGGCATCTCCTGAGAGCCAGTTAAGAATGCAACGTCTCACTCTAGACCTACTGAGTTAGAATCTGCATTTTAGCTAATGCCCCTCCTTATGCCCGTTTTGAGATGTGCCACAGTTAAAAATCAAATCTACTAGATTTCCATTTTATTTAGAGACCCCCTTCACACCCACAGATTGTGTGTGCCCAGCATTATTCTAAGAGTTTTATATACATAGCTCAGCGGACCGTACCCTGGCCATACATAAGAATTACCTGGGGAGAATTTTAAAATAAGAATATCAGGCCTTACTGCAGATAATTTAATGAAATTAGTCTGAGGCAGGGCCTGAGCAAAGGTATTTTTAAAGCTCCCTTGATCAATAAAATTTTCAGCCAAGGTTGAAAACAATTGCATTATCCCCTTTAATTTTTACCTGCAAACACAGAGCTGTGTACGATTACATTTACAGAAGATCTTGCTCATGAATACAAAGCATGGATTTAAACTCAGTTCTTTCTGACTTCAGAAACTTGCTGTGCATTTTAAACATGTCAGTGCGAGGGGGCCTTCATGCCCGTAGCTGACCCCAAGCCTCCCGCAGGCAGTGTCAGTACCCCGACATGCTACACGCGGCGGGAGAACTTCTGCAAAGCGAACCGAGAAGAGAATGGGCTCAAGAACCTTATGACAATCGAGCAAAACCGGGCTGAAAAGATCCCAGGACAAAGCTGCTTCTCCACAAAATCACCTCAGCCCAGTGCTGAACCCATTGGGATTACTTAGAGAAGTAAGAATGGACTGATAAATGACAGGGACAGCCTAAGCTCTGCATACATGATCACAAACTGGATTAGCAAACGGGTTTAGAAGAGGCAACTGATGTGTGTACAGAAGTCTCCTGGGCACAGCTCCTGGACCAAGTAGTCAGGCCTCTGTGGGCGGCCCCACCTCTGCGGGGCAGTCCCATCACCACACAGGAGAGCAGGAGATACTGGGGGAACTAAGTGCAGTTATCCCGACGTCAGACGGCCAGTCAAGGCTGATGTGTGGAATGTTCCCACAGAGCCAGGGAGGATGTGACTCACGCCCTCCTGCATCATTTAAGCAAGCTGTGTGTAGATTCTTTTAAGCACTTACCATAAATGGATCTCCATATCACCATCTGTTCACTTTAAGTGCAAAAAAAATAAGACTGCCTTGTCATACAGTTAGTAGTTTTGAAAAGGGTTTCTCCTGTCCTTTGAAATATGCACGAATATGTCTAAAGAAAAGGGCATTTTCTTTTACAAACTATGCTTGGACTAGCGTTAAGACATTCTCTTTGTCAGCTGGCCCAACTCCAGGGACCAGTTCTATCTCAGGGAGCATTGAAAATCCTAGTATAATCCTAAAATGTGGATGTTGACTTTGAAAGTCCAATTTAACTGACAGATGTGTGAATGGCGCATAGAAAACTCCCTGTTGGGGACAATGAAAATGCTAGGGTGTGACAACAGTTAAGGAAGAATGCCACAATGCAGGGTGGAGCAAAAGTAGGTGTACAGTTGTTCAAATGGAAAATAATACAATAATTAACAAATAATAATAAAAGAACAAACTCTGTGTTTCGAGTGCTCATAACTCTAAACCTACTTTTGCCCCATCCTGTGTGAGTTCACCGGTTTTCTCATTTTATATGATCCATTTTTCGACATGGAAATTTATTTTTGTGATGCATAAGATTATATTCACATTCATATAATGCCTGCTTTTAAAATAAATGCCAAAATTACACAGATTTGAAAGTCGGCCTTCTGGAAAAAACTGGCATATAAGTGCACCTTATTTCTCTGAAGAAAAACAGCCCTCTCTTGAAATGCATGGTAAATGACCAGGATTTTACCTCCGAACCATGGGTATATCAACCCCAAACCAATGAAATTTTTAAAAAATACAGTGATGAAAAAAAATAGTGAAAGATCCATTTAAGAAAATAATTCCCTTTGCTTTGAAGATAAATTTTATCTTCTAACCTGTCACTTTACCCAGTGCCACAGGAATCAAAGCTTACAATGCTTTAAAATACTAAGATTTTAGCTTTACTCCAGAACTATAGGTGAATAAGAATATAATTGATTATATATATATAGGTTTTATATAAAGTTTTTATGTATATAAAAGTTTATGGATCTCCTGCCTGAATTTGCAGTTTTGAAAAACCTGCTATTTTAAATAAATGGGAAGCCCTCTTTCCCTTGGCTCATGGATCTAGGGATATCATACCATTTGCGGCCTCCAGAAGTTTGCATGGCCAGCATGGGAACCCGTATCCTCCAAAGTTCAGAGACACTCTGCCCCCTGGTGGTCTGTTCAAGGATGAGCTTTGATGACAGGTGAAGAAGCTTCACTTCCCACACCCTTCCCCTACCAGCCACTCCCTCCTGTAAAATCCAGTAGATGCCTCGGTTGAAAGCTTTTTCCTTCACTAATTATACATTAATTTTGGATCAAAAAAATTCCTTTTAAATAATGTAAAAGCTCTGGGCTACTTAATCAGCCTTTCACAGGAAAAATAAGAAAATTGAATCAACACATTATTATTATTATGGCCATGCTTGAGGAATGAAAAAGCAGAGAAGCTAAAAATGAGACACTGAGATGAGATGAAGATGTGGTGAGGGACTGTGGACTCCGAAGACAGCTGGAAACCTCTAGACAAGGACGAAGAAGTCGAGAGATTAAATAAGAGGATGCCATAGGAAATGAAATATTTGGCAATTTCTTCTTGGCCCCTAGAGCCAGTACAAACCACCTCTTCAGCCTTTGTCCTATGTGCACCAGTCTAAGGGGGTAGGTGGGAAAGGTTCCTAACCTCTTTCACTTGTAGTTTGGTCAAGTTCTCTCGTTCTCTCCTTTAGTCTTCCCCTGCCCCACCCCTGGCAAATAGCACTCGGTTTTTCTACACTCCAGCTCCCCTGTTTCCTCAGGGGAGGCAATGGGGAAATAATGGCTTAGGAGAAGGCATCAGCTGCTGACATCCAAACAGGCATCAGGTATTTTGATAGCTGCTCTACATGTATAGTCTCTAACCCTTTGGTACAAACTGCAAGTAGTTTTGCAGTTTGAGAACAATATAGCTATAGGTTGCTGTATTTGCGATTCAATCCTAGCACTTTCTGACTCCAAAAGCTGTTTTTCTGTCAACTTCTCGAGTGTTCAGATAAGTCAGTTTCCTCCTCTTATGTCTCCTCCAAGATTGCTTCTAACCCAGGTCTTCTGTTTCCTTTTTCTGTATTTCAAGCACCATTCAGTACCTTGAAATCCTACTACCCAGCCTAGAGACAAAATGGTACCTGCAGAATGCTGATCTGGAAGACTCTTAGGATAATGGACCTGACTTACCCTCTTTGCAGAATGTGAGCTCACAGTTTGTCTATTTCCTTTTAAGTTCTGACTGGAGATAGAAACGAAAGCCCCCAAACCATGGTGGCACTTGACAGTCCTCCACAGTGTCATTTTCATCAATTATTCTCTCCTGAAGGCTCAAATTCCTAAATTCCATCCAGAATCCAATGAACCAATCATCCCTTAATAACAGAATTACTACCAAAAGCTTTTTAGAACAGAAAAAAGGACTTTTATTTCATTATTTTTCTAAGTTTCATTTCCAATTACACGTTTGTTGAAAGGTGGAATACCAAAGGCAATTTTCAGTCACAGCAACTCTATGAAATACACATAATCTGCAATATTACTGTGTGAGTGAATTATAGTCCTCTCAGGGTTTCCTGGTTAAAGAAGGCAAAACTAAAATAACAAAGAGAAAAAGTGAAAAAAAATTGTTCTGTAGGAAATTTGTTGAACTCAATAACCATTCATTGATGGATGCTGTGTCCATTTTTAAAAAGGAAACTCTAAAATTCTTAGAAACACTGACAGTATTTGTATTTTTGGATGAGTATACAGTCATATATTTGTGTGAAAATTTGTGCCATTAACAACATGGAAAATGTTATTTGTTACCACAGCCAATGAAAATATATTTTCATTTCTATGTAAGTTAGACATTTCTATCTCTCAGTTTATGTTCTGCAAAAAAAGCTGTATGGCTAGTTTATGAGACCACCATGCTATAGGCAGCAATGACTGAAAAGGAGCTTAATAGTCCTAACTACATACCCCTGGGATGAATGATACACTTTGCATAATCATGTGCAATGCCAGATGATGTTTCTAGATCTCTTATAAATACAAGGGTTTGCAAGCTTCTATTTCACATAATATGCCCCAAATCCAGTCAGTTCAGCCAAATAGGCAAAAATTTAAGTGGGTAAATCTACAAAAAGGCAAACAGTCTCTTTGACTAAATTGACCATGTTTTGTTAATATGAAGACACCATCATTGTACGTGCCAACTACAGAAATCATTCGTAAGTGGTCTGTTTCAATTAGCCTAGAAGTTGACTTAATTGTTTCTTAGGCCGGAAGAAAGCATAACTGCATACAGAAAAAACACAAATCGTGTGCTTTACGCACATTCCTATATGTAGTAACCTAGACTTCTCCATAGGAGAAATGTCACCAGCAAAACAAAACAAAGAAACTTGGGGATACAGCAGAAAAATAGGTTCATCTAATTCCTAAAATTTCATCTTACTCCAGTAACTGGTGTAAATGTTAATCAACATTCCCTTTTTTGTTTAGTGCATGTGTGAAGCTTTGAACAGTGTAGTTCAAGAGTCATTGCCCCAAGCAAAGGTCTGCACAGCAGGCAAACAGTGTACTCCAGATCCATACATCTATTGTCTCACAGTCTGGACTGGAGAGCATCAAGCAGGGAGTGGATTCATTTTACAAAGACAAACTTGCATACAAGGTATCAACTGCAGAGAGGTCTCTGAAGAAGGGAATGTAAATCTTTTTGGCATATTAAATGGTCCACATACAGATATATATATTTTTTTATTTTCTGTGTAGATGACCCTTTGGAACTACTCCTTTTCACTTAAATAATGCATTTTTTAAAAATATTTTAGTGTATAAATCTTGCCCTATGTTAGGGAGTCTTTAGAGTGAATTTGAGATAACAAGTAAGTATTGTTGTAATTTGAAAAGACAGATAAATTTAAGTATTTGTCATCATACTCATTGAGGTATCAGGTTAGTAACAAATTTCTGAGGTGCCAAGGCTTACCAATTTCTTGATTACCTAATAAGTTTGAACTTTGGTTCCATGAGTTACAAGGAAAACAGGCTCGATTTTAGTTTCTCTAGGCTTGTCTAAAGTTCTTGCATGACATTTTCAAGTGATCTTTGCTCCTACCCAAACTTCAATAGAAAGGGGGAAAAAACATAGTTTTTAGGGTTCTTACTGCATTTTGAAGATTTTGGAGAAAGGGGCTATCTCTTTTCGTTATTTTTTATGTTAGCACACAAAGGAATTACAGATGGGAAGGGAAAGTGCAAATGACTATCAGAAAAAAGTCTCATGCATTTAAGATTTTTTTACAAGTCAAAATATACATCCTCCTGTTGCCCCTCATTCCTTAATTGGATAAGAACTAACCCTATTCATCAGATTCCCTTACATCTCACTGAATTGGATAAGGAATAGAGATGCTTTTCTTGTTAAGGACCAGTATATATCTAATATCATCAGCTTAATCAATTGCATTAATAAGAAACAGAGCAGCTTGGGCTGAGTCACCCATCAAATCCTCCATTTATGGGGATTTCAACGTGTAAAATGACAGGTGCATGAAATTAGAAGAAAAAAATAAAGCAACCTGCAGATTTTGGCACTAGCACACATAATGTTTTGTTTGAGTTGTTAGAAACGTGGTTTGACAATCACTAAGTAGGAATTAAAAATCACAAATCTGCAGAAAACAAACAATCATAGGTGTTGGTTCTCTGTTTAACTGTCCTCATTTCCCATTCCCACCCACCCAATTCCATATAGTTTCAATTATAATAAAAATAGAGATCTTAACATCAGAATTTTGCTATTAACTCTTCAAGGCTTCTCTGTGCCCTCCAAGCCACACCTAGGGATTGAAGCACCAACTCCACAAGTTTCTCCAACCAAGGTTAAATAAACAAAAAACGAAGACTGAAGGATGTCAAAGTAACTTTTCTTAAATGAAGCTGTAACACAAAGTTCTCCCCAAAATACAGGGTATTGAGTGTCTAGTTCAAGTACGGCCAGGCTTTAAGCATCTGTCTCAGACAGGGTTCAAACAACACCTACATGTATCACTGGTCTAGAGGGCAATGATCACCTTTCCATCACCAATTTTTAAAAAGTTGCAAAACCCCCTGGTGATGGGCTGTCGCGGGGTCAGTGCTGAACCTGGGGTTTGAAGGATGAAAGGGAGCCTTCTCCTCAGCAGGGAAGCTCTGTCTTTCCTTTGATCAGTTCTTTCAGAGCTCGCGCTCTCTCTCTCTCTCTCTCTCCCTCTTCCTCTTTCTCTTTCTCTCAGGGCTGTCCTGGCTTCTCAGGATCCACTGCCTTTGCCCAGAAGAGAGCGCCTGGTTCGGACCCAGTAACCAGTGAAAGAAAAGTCGACCTACCTGTGGAACCAGACACAACATGGTCCCCAAAGGCCACTTTTAGGTGACCCCAATGCCATTGACAAGTCAGCTCGTGCATTTAAAGCGTATCAGTTTATGGAATGCTTGTTTGAAGTCCTCATTGGACATGGTATAGATAATGGGGTTAATGAGGGAGTTGAGATAGCCCAGCCAGTTGAAGAAGTCAAATATGGCCAGGTGGAACCAGCATGCTTCCTTGCAGATGGGCATCACGAGGGAGATGATGAAGAAGGGCAGCCAACACACAATAAACGCTCCCAAAATGATCCCCAGGGTCTTGGTGGCTTTGCGCTCCCTAGCGGCCATGAGTTTCTTCTTCTCTAGCAGGGCATCGGAGATTCGCACTTTGACTTGGTTCACGTACACTGGAGACCCCGATTCGCTGGGCATGTCGGGAGCCCGCGAGTTAATAGAGGTGACAGAAGACGTGGACCCGGGGGAGTCGGTTATCAGCTGGGCCCGGGTCAAACGCTTGCCGGTCTTGTTGGGAGTCTGCTTCAAAATCCGGGAGCGGGCTTCCACGTAGATGCGGCCGTAGAGGGCGATGAGGAGCAGGGTGGGGAAGTAGAAAGCGCCCACCGTGGAGTAGACGGTGTAGAGGATGTGGTCGGTGTTCACCACGCAGTCCGACACCTCCTCCTCGGCTTTGGCCTGACGCCAGAAGAAGGGCGGCAGCGAGATGGAGATGGAGAAAACCCACACCAGCACGATCATGACCGCCGCCCTCTTAGGAGTCCTTTTCGCCGAGTACTCCACGGCGTCCGTGATGGCCCAGTAGCGGTCCAGGGCGATGACACAGAGGTGCAGGATGGAAGCGGTGCAACAGGTGATGTCCGACGAGAGCCAGAAGTCGCAGACCACCTGCCCCAGGGTCCAGCGGCCGGTGACCGTGTACATGGTGCTGACGGGCATCACCAGGATGGATACTAGCAGGTCGGTGAGCGCCAGGGAGGCGATCAGGTAGTTGGCTGGGGTATGTAGCTTCCGCGTCCGGTACACAGTAGCAATCACAAACGCGTTGGAGAGCGTGGTGGCCAAAGTGATGAGCGCCAGCAACATGGCCAGTAGTACTTTCCAGGGCAGGGCGATGGAGTCCTGGTAAATGTAGCCCTCGGCGCTGCAGTTGTGGGAAGGAGCAGCGGAGAGGTTGGCTTGAGAAAACCCAGTCTGGGAGCCCGCAGGCTGCGGCGGGGCGCCCTGAGCGCCTGTCTCCTCCATGTCTCTCCTCGCCCCGGCTCCGGAGCGCAGCTCTGGGGCATGGAACGCAGGAAGGAGAGGGGGAAGGACCGCGGAAGAGACCAGGCTCGTCCCTCAGTTGGCAGTTAGTTCCGCTGGTTTCTGAATTACTCCTCCACCCAGATTCCCAGCTGAAACTAGAGGTCAAGGGCGCGGCAGCCACGGCGGGCGAGCGTGTCCCCTGCACTTCCAGTGCGCCTGGCGCTGCCTCCGCGTCTCTGGCTGCTCCTCTCCACGCCCGGTGTTGCTAAGGACTGGCCCACCGAGCCCCACGCCGCACCGGCTTCCACCGAGGCGTCTTATGGAGGAGGGCCACGTATTGTTTGAAGAGGGAGCATTAGCCAGGTGGGGTCTCTTACCCCAAATGCTCGGGGACGAGCGTTTCCTAGCCCGGGCGCTCCCTGAGCTGCAGAGACGGCCCACAGGAGTTTCCTAGCTGTTTAGACCAAAACGTGCAGGCCAGCGAAGAGTCCCGGTCGTGCATTCCCGCCCCCCACCCCAGACTGTGGCAGTTTCCTGCGGCGGCCGCGGCCGCCAGAGTAGGGCGGGGTGAAGTCTAGGAGCCGCGCCGCGCCGCGCCTCGAGCGGGGGTTCTGCCCTCCCTCCTTTTCACGCGCTGGCCACTCCGGCGAACTGCCCCGCGGAAACGGGGCCGCACGAGGGGGGACTCGAGGACTAGGGCTGCAGCTGCTGGCACCGCGTGGCCGAGGCGGCCACCTCCGTCCCGCGGGCACCACTTGGAGTCACGCTGCTGGGCGCACTGGCCGGGGGGACACAGCGTGGCGCACGGGGAAGGGGCAGATTTCTGGGGGAGCTGGAGGGAAGCGGTGTGCGCCGGCCGGGGAGAGGCGTGAGAGCCGCGGACCAGATGAGCTCCTTTTATAGGGTCCAGGTCCGCTCGAGCTACTCTAGCGGCGCGGCGAGTGCGGATGTCAGCTCGCGAACACCTTCCCTTTTTCCCCTCTCCCCGCCTCTGTTTCTCCCGCCCAGTTCCCTCCCTGGCCCACGGAGCTCCCGCCGGGTCCTACCGCCCTCTCACCATTTCGCTTCCTTTGGCTCCTCCCGATCCTGACACCCAGGTGCCGCAGTTTGGGCCGAAAATGGGGATGAAGGCGTCCTGTCCTTGCCTCTGTCTGCTTCGGAGCTTGCTGAGCACGTCGCCAGTTACACCCATGCTCTCAATTAGGGGCACAGGCACGATCACGGCAACCACCTATTACCACCCACCCCGGCAGGCTCGTGCTTAGGTGGAGCGTAGCCCCAGTCGCTGACCTCTCTACTCAGGAATTTTTACCAGCCCCGCTGGCCACACCCAGGTTAGAAGGAGGCGCCAGTGATACAGCCTAAGAAGGAAATGGCCAATTGTGCATTTTATATTGAATACTTTGGGCATCAAGTCATACTTAACTCTTGTTAAAATACAAACTATTTTTTTTTTTCATATCTGGTTTTAGGAATAGTACTTTTCATTCAATCCCTCCCCTTTAACCGTTAGTCGGAAAAAGAAAAGAGCTGTGTGCAAAAATGTAAAACTATTACAAACAGAAGCTCACCATATGTCACATTAAACCTTCGACTCCACCCTGCTGCTCCAGCAGCTTAGCAGTTCAGTGCCTCTGGAAAGCAGTTCTCAGAAAGCACGGTGATAGCTGCAACCTACATAGAAAGGAGGTCATCAGGATTCAAGAAATGAAAAACAAACAAACAAACAAAAACGTAGCTCTGGGGCCATCACCAGCAACACCATCAATGAGTCTCCTTTGCCTTCAACAAAAACATCAGGGTATCAACCATGTTCTGCACCAAGCAGTAGCAGGAGTCCCTAGGTCTCATGACCAGAGCGTGGCCCCTGTGCCCAGATCCTACTCCACCCTTAACAAAAACAAATGTAGGGTGGAAGTACAAGTCAGCTATTAAAAAAACACCAGGATGAACAATGTATTTTCAACCCTGACAGCTAACCCAACCATGAGTTCCCAGAGCCCAGCTCAGTGTTTGTGGCAGGTAGAATGCATCCAATAAAATAAATAAGTTAATTAATGAATAAATAAAAACCTACATTGTAATTGAAATGATCAGATTAAGTGTAAACATATTTTAAAGAATATTATTCCATCTATTCTAGAGCTGGAGATTGTCTGATTATCTGGCCCATCCATTCAGTTTTTTTAAAAAGTAATTGAGACCCTTTGAAGGAAGAGCTTTTATCTGAGGTGACATAACCCTAACCCGAGTTCCTTTAATTCCTCCTCTGTAAGCCAGGCAGGCAAAAAGAGAGTGCGTCCTCTATGCCAGGGCATTCTAGGCATCAGGGGACTCATGTCCAATGGGGTAGATTGGAATACCCAGTATTCAAGTAGTTTATATTCTCAAACAGGCAGGCAGACAATAACCACAGAAGCAAGTAAATAATTAACATGCTTTCATATACTGCTAAGTGGTATGAAGAAAATAAAACACATGCATGCATTGAGAGTGAGGGTACTCCATCCATTAACTAGGTGGCCCCTCTCCAAAGACATCCTCTGGATGGCCCTAGGCTGCAGTGGCCACTCGGAGAGAAACACACAACCTTCTCCTCGCCTTCATAGCACTCGACACTGCTCTGGTAATATTAAGCCTCATTTGCACCACATTTTAAGGGGCCCTACACATCCTCCCACTCTACCCATCCACATCAAGCTTCTAGCTAGACTTGATTATTTTGCAAACTCCCCTTTTTCTCCTAGAAACCACAAGGGAGGAAGCAAAGCAGGGAGCCTGTACCATTGGGGGGGGGGGGGCGCGTTGGCCAGAATGGAGCAAATATGCGTGCTGGGGTTGAGGTGCAGGAAACTATTTCTCTGCTAATTTCAGGGAGCGGCAAGATCAGAGAGAACTGTTGCAGGGTGAGGAGGCAGAGTAACGCAGAGAGGAATGTTAACGAGCCACAGGCAGCCTCTTTTTCGATTTCTGCTCCAGTAGCACGCAGAGGAGAAAACCGCTTGCTCCTTCTAGGATTTGACTTGAGCGATGGGGAAACCTGTGGCTTTCTCCAGCCACGTTTTCGTTTCTTCGCGGAGTCCCGGACCCCGCGTGGAATCTGCCACTCTGGATGGAGTCTGATTCCCCTCACCCCCTACCCACCTTTGGTTACGAATTGCTTGAATGATCCAGCCCCAGCCGACCGACATACAGACGGGATTTTGACAGGGTTTAGCGGAGAACCACTTTTCATTAATCTGGCTCCTGCATTTCACACACTCGTTTCGCGCTTGAAAAACACATAAAATGTTAGTGTTCGCACACGGGCGCGTGTGGGTGAAACTGTCAAGAGAGCAGGGCACCTTTAAAGTTGGCTCTGCCTGGGTTGCGCCAGCTGGCAACACCTGGCACTTAGGTGCGGTCCCCAGCAGCGCTAGGATGAGCTTCCCTTGAAGTTTGCGGGGAAATTTCAGCCCACACAGACTGCGTGAGGGGCAAGGAGAAAACAGAAATCGTGAGGGGATACCAGAGCGCAGCAAAAGTTGGTTGAATGGAAAAAGCTTCCTGTTCACCACGTGGCACGAAAACTGCGCATTAATGTGCTCACCTCCTCAGCCTCACACGGGACTTTCAGCAGCGGGGAGGTTAACCCTGGAACCCCAGGGAAGCCTGGGATCACAGACGAAGCCTGACGCTGTGGCGTGGTGCAGAGCGACCAGAGAAGACTCGCCCCTCGAAGACACCTTGCCTGTGCCAGAAAGATACGGTGCTGCTGCCGTAGCGGAATAAGAGGAGGCAGAGGCTTCCAAGTGTGCAGCAGGTTGCTAACTAGACTGAACGCTGTGCAGGGAATGAAGGAAAATGCATTCTGCAATCTCACATCCCCTACTACCCCCACAGCTCGAAAAATAAATACACAGGCAGTCTCTGATCACAAAATGTAAGGACCTGGCGAAGTACTTCTTACTGCAATTCCTGCCTCCTCAATCTGTGGCCGCTGTTTTTGTTTGTTCAGCCTGTTTGTGTTTAACTGACACCCAGGAAATGGACTGCAGACCTTGAGCTCTCTGTACATCCTCATGTGTAGCTTTGGCTCTTTGCTAGGTTCCCTTTATGTTTTCTCCAGTAACTATTCTTTACAAATTTATTGGTAAGAATGAAAGTACAAGATTATTTGTCTTGCTTATGAAACCACAGAAATGTTTGGATAAATGAAGATTTGAATACATACATACAGAGGTATACATATAATTTTTGCAGACAACTTCTGGGTGGTAACAGACCCTGTGAAGCTGAGGTTACCCCTCTACACTCATTGACGCCACCTTGGCCTTTGAGTTGGCATTTACGTCATGGTACTTATGTGTTGTGTTCTTCATAAGGGATTTTTAAGCCTTGCCAAATAATAAAATTAAGTTCTACATTTTCTAAATTCTAGGCTGGTACAAATTAATCTATGATAATTAGTAACTATGTGTTTATGTATAGATAGAAATATCGTGTCTGTGTTTAAGAATGTAGACAAAAATTGAGAGCAAAGAGACAAAATTTAGACCCTTTCTAATGCCTATCTCCGTAGTAACAGCCACTTTGCTACGTTCAACAGATAACCTCAACAGGCAGATTACTCCTTTACTCCTGCAAAGCTGGCCCAGTTCCAACCAGTGAAAGAGCTATTCCCAACTAAGGTGCCAATCACATATTTCCTGTCTGAAGACCTAGGTCTCAACAGAAAATTTCTAAACTAAAACTTAAGGTTATGTAAGCAGAGGCTGCATGGAGGAAATGAATTTTTCTTCTTGGACAAACAATGGGGTGTGGTGATAAGAAATTTTTGGATGGAAAAGCAATGCCAATAAATCCACCAAGCTGAGGAGCAACACGCTACTTTAAGCTGGCAGCATCATTAGGCAGCTCCAATGAAGATGAAGTCTCTCCACAAAAATCAATTCAAGGACTATAATAATGAGGTTGCCCACTGGCCTCAGGGAAAAGGCAATAAAAACTGGGTTTTGTCTTATTTTCAACTAGGAAAAATTGCATCACCTGTAGTTTCAGTGTTGCCCCAAAAAACAGTTTTATTGTTCTTCACCTGTAATTAATAAATAATAACTATTACCCTTTACTGAACACTATGTATTATGCCTTATGTTACCTGTTCCAGATACATTCACTCATTTAACTCTTACAACAACACTAGGAGTTATCACCATCATCCTCATTTTCTGGAGGAGGAGTTTGAAGCTTAGAGAATTTAAGTAACTTTGCCAACATCAGGCAGCTGGTAATTACAGAACTGGTTTTCAAATCCCAGTCTCTCTAATTTTAAGGCCCAAGTCTTTCGGAATAGTCTGTACTGAGTCAGCCACGCAGCTCAGCATCAGTAGCACGTTCAAACATCCTGCCTGGGACTTTATTTCATCCTACCCGTGAGGGGCATCACTGCTCATAGCTATTTAAGTCTGCGGAATAATTTTCTGTTAGATGTCTTCAAGTTTTTCAGGGTGGGAGGAGCTGGTGGTGGTAAAATTCATGTAGAAAATTGTGTACTATGATTATGTCTAGCCAGCGAATTATCACTTCCAAAGTACTGCTGATAGGTGATCACACACAAAATATTCCTAAACCCACAGCCCAAACAGAAACCAAAGAGACTTTCACTGCAGATGGTAGAAGACCAACTTAATCATACCTAAAAGCAAAATAGAAAATTTGTTTCAGGAAGAGTGGGGCTCGAAAAAGGTATCGAACCCCCAGGCATTGGACAAAGAAGAGGTACCTCGGAGCCTGAGCAAGCATTCTGGAACACCGTCAGCACTCTGGGCTCCGTCCTTTTTCTGTTGTTTGCTGTCTGCATGTCGGCTTATTTTATCTATTTCACTGTAGATGCGTTTTATCCACACCATGTGAATCACACCACAGCCATCAACACCTTTAAAGATTACATCTTTCAGCCTCAGTCATATTTCAGAAACTAATCTACATCTGTTCCAGGTTCAGAAATTCTGAGAAATGTGTTCTACTCTTTAGTAAAATGTAGGAAACCATGACGAATCAACAGTCCAAACATGCAAAACAAGACAAATTAAAAGCCCAGAGAGGGACAACCAGCTAATGATTGCTGCATGCTTTATTTCCTTGAGACATTTGCTGACTCCGGGCACAAGCTGTGGAGTAGACGTGGTCCAGAAAGAGGGATTTGTCTGGGAAGAGAAGCAAGCAAAGCTTTTGACACTTGTTGGGACCAGTGTGAAAGATTTGAATTTAGAAGAACTTCAAATGGCCAGTTTTCCCTGTGGACATTGTCTATGTGTTGTAGCAAAATAAAAAGACCGAGAGAGTGGAAGGAAAATTCCAGCAGGGAAGCGAAAATCCCCTGCTGTTTTGAAGTGCTTGGAACAGATGTCCCTCTAGGGAAGGGACCTACACTAAACCTGGACTGGCCTTCCCTGAGGACAAAGAGATCTTCTAGGTTCTCAGTTAAAAGGCCAGGAGGGCAGGGCCCAAAGGAAGGGCAAATCACAGAGAGACTGAGTCTGACTATAAGTCAGCTCCATGTCTGACCGGCTGGTAGGGTCAGCACTGCTACATTCTGCCCAGTTTAGGAAACGGTGAATGCTCTCTGAGCAAAATGATGTCTGGCGCCTCTATTGTCCACTTACATGCAATAAAAGGTACATGTATAATGGTAATAAAAATGACCAATAACTTCAAAGTAACTATGTCTAATATGTTCAAAACAAGGGGGGAATAGACCAAATGGATAAAAAAGAGAGAGAGAGTTTCAACGGTGAATGGGAATCTTTAAAAACAGAGTCAAATAGGAACTGTGGAAATGAACACACAGTATTAGATATTAAGTAATCACTGAATGGGTGCCACAGCACACTAGAAACAGTATACGACAGGATTAACAAGCTGAGAGTCAAACTAAAATGTCTAAACTGAAGTACAGAGAGAAGGGGAGTAGAAAGAAAAGAACCAGAATGTAAGATTTGGGGCTAAGTCAAAT